>JASCZW010011025.1:0-33675 GCA_034211315.2 Aedes japonicus | reverse complement strand
ACCAAACCGGTGGGCGCGGTAATCTTCAACCCTCCCTGGATTCTGGAGTCAACCAGCAACCAACAACAATCCGAACTGTTCTCTGCGGACGAACTGATGGCGATTTTCGTCGATATGACCGGTACGTCGCCAGGAGTCGCGTAAGCCCGAGCAGATCCAAGTGCTCACGTATTTTATCATCCAGTATGGCGTCTAAAGCGCTAACCCATCGTCACCTGGCACACTCTGCTCTATCCGAGCAAAAATCTTCAAGCATGCCGACTTCATCCGCAAGCAAAACATCGACGTGGGCCTACTAACCGAGACCAACCTAAAGTTTTGTGGACAGCTTCTGGTTGCCTGACTACAATACCATCCGGCATGATCGCACCAACTCCATGTGACCTGGGTATAGTTCGGCGAAATCGTGAACCGGAACATCGACGAAAATCCACCGCTCGACTCCATCGATGATATCAACCGTGCGCAGGAGGGACTGCAACAAGCCATAACCGTGGCTGACGAGGCGTGCATCCGGCAAGTTTTTGTGAGGGATAAGGGCCATTGATTCCTCGAACTTTTGATCCGCTTACGAAATGTTCGTAGATACCAGTTTGAGAGGACAGGTGATCTGGATAAGAAACAAGAAATGACCGATCTGAACTGGCATATTGCTTCCAGAATGGACTCACTCCGAAACGAGGCTTCGGAAGTGTCATCCAAAATTTAGATGATCGCTCGAAACCATTCTGGAAGGTAGCCAAAAGTCCTAAAGACGCATCTCAAACCCGTTCCTCCTCTGAAGGTTGTCGATTCTGTTCTGCTATCCCCAGTGGAGTATTGGCCCAGAAATTCTCGATGGGACGCAGCTGGGAGCCATTGGGCGGGTTCTCCTGCTTGGGTACCACATCGATATTCAGTCGCTCAATCTCCTCCAACAATCGCTTCTAGTAGTAGGCCGACGCCAGATTCGGCCAGAACACCGCGTCTTAGCCATTATGGTATATCTTGATGAACGACGCAACTTCCGGCAGGCATTTCGTACCTATAAACTTCCCCGTTTACGGCCAGTTTGAAGCAAAAACGAGTGACTTTGAAATCCCCTTCTCGCTGATTGTCAGCCACAGCAGCATCTTCTTGGGGAGCTTGGTGTGTGAAATGAGCTTCACCTCGAAGCTCACTTTCTTCGTGGGAAGTAAAATACGAAGTGCCGTGCCAGTCGTTGCCATCCAGGTTGAGATAGGTGTCGTCGTCCATCACCACCGCCACGTCGCGATTCACCTGGAAAATTGAGTTGGCCGTCTTATTCAGCCGCTGCCGCTGCGTCATTGCTTGCAGCCTCGAAACCAGCAGCTTACTGACATGTATGTTCATGTTTGCCAGGTACTTTTTCACTGTTTGGCCGGTTGTACCGACCTCCGGGCCAAGCGCACGCAGCGATGTAGCCACCTTTCCCTCGGTCTTCCTCTTCAGCATCCTTTGGAGCTTCTTGTCGCCCAGGGTTGTCGGCCGTTTGAAACCGGGCTGTCTTTCGATGCTTTGATTGTTGTCTAAGAGTGCCAAGATGTTGTAAATGCGTTTTCGACGCGGTGGAGTCCTGTTCTTGGAACGCGCACGCTTCTGAACGGAGTTGCTTCACTCTTTCTACCATCACGGTAAGAGTTCGACTGATAGAGCTGTCAAATTTTGTCTGCTGCTGACTTACTATGATTGATGCTGCGTGGGTAGTTTCGTCAGTGCGGGTGAATCTAAGCCCATGAAAAATCGGCAGATTTTTGTCCATTCTTTTAAATTCAAAAGTTATTCCGAAGCGCAAATATAATGCAAGCTTATGCCAAGAGTAGCATGCCAAATAGAAATTTTATGAATGGCTACCGTCACGAAGTATTGATACAAATGATTTTAACATTCACTACACATTGTTACAAAGTCCTACGTCACCTTTGCGTAGAACCTCATTGACCTCATTTGGTCTTGTAGTCTCGACTACGGTGCTGAATTGGCGCCCATTTGCATTAACCTTTGCTGCCAGAATGCCTCGAAGGTTCTCGTATGGGCTTTCCCATTCCTAGGAGCAGTTAAAATAATTTACAGATTACGTAACCATTACACAGAGAAGACTAAGGCTGGTTCGCGACAAAATCTGGACACCCCCAAATTCGTATATCTCTGGAAATACTTCATCAACATGTGAAATATTTCGCAGACTCATGAACGTATGTCTGTTTATTGTGTAAAATTAATTTTTGGTGACACTACAAGCTTTAGATCGAAGATGGCGTCGATAGAAGAGCAAGTGCGATAAGCAATTGTGTGGGGTCGCAATGAAAATCCGGATCCGTCAGTATGAAAACTTGCAAAAGAGTTTGGTTTTCATGCAATCACTGTCCATGACGTTCTTAAATCTTTCGATTTTTAAACGAAGAAAAAGGCCAAATTTATTGGGTTTATCAGGCAATATGCCGCTGTGGTCGAACAAGCCAAAGCCAAACAAGGAAATATACCGTGAAGAATGCCTAAAGAAGTGACTGCTACTATTCCTACGCTCCTATGACGCTCCCTCGCTATTCTGGCCTGCGATAAAGCGAATGGAGTCCATGTTGTACCGGAAGAGGCGAATCCACCTAACTGCCCGGAGCGGTATTTGGCTCTCGTGAAGAGAGAACTCTCTCAATATAAGCAAAAAGCTACAACTACAAAATAATAAAAAATCTTGGACAAAAGCAGCTAAATCGGTTGCAGAGAAGTCTGCACAGACCATATTGGCTGGAATTAACTCAAAAGTTGGTAGATTCTTCGTGCCGCCTAATTATGTTATTGTAATTAATTTTAAGATGACTACACTGAAAATTAATTTTAGTATATTCTTCGAAATCGAAGATCTATTCGTTGTTTTCTGCAACGAAACAGATTTGTTGTTTTTTTGAAGATATTTTCGTAATTAATGATACACGCGCAACTGTCAAAAGCACGAAGCATTTGTTCACACGGGAAGAACATTCGTGCATTATTCGAATATAATACAAAACGCTACGAACATTTTGTCACAAATTAAAAAAGAAACATCGCTCTGGTGATTGCATGAACTATTTACAGATCTACTTTATCGACTTGAAATGTGATTGAAAAAAAGCTCAACCACGTTAAGTTGTCCAAGCCTTTTAAATGTATCTGACATGGGATTCGATCCTGTTTTTTTCGGAGGAGCTGTTCCTGAAGTCGTGGTTGATCGCACTTGGCCATAATGACTTGTCAGATGAAACTTGATTAATGAATAATGAGTATGAAGTTATACCTCTCGTCCGTGTTTTAATTTTTTATTTTGGGATGGATAAATTATTCCCGCCCATGCCAGCAGCAACACCAACATTTATGAGTACGATTTAAGAGAAGCAGAGATTGGCTGGTCTTAACGTAATTCATTTTGTTCATTGTACTTACAAGCTGTAATGATAGAGTTTCACCAAATAAAAAGCAAAATGTATGTTTCATACAATATACGAGACATTCGTTCCATGTACAGAATCCCTGTTTACGAAATGAGTGAAAGCTAATATACGAAAATAAATTTTCGGGGTAATAGATTAAATGAATATTAAATGAATAATTATATTAATACTAAATGAATATTAAATGAATAAAAAATTCATCTTGGATTAAACTAACAGCAATTTACTTACTTTTGGAAAATGTTAATTGTTTGCGGTAAAATAGATTAAAAACATATTGCGTCTAAACCAACTGAACACGTCGGAAGCAGTATATACATCAAAATAAGCTTTAAACTTTATCAACAGCAGAAAGATGTTTAAACAGAAAGCGAGCTGAATCAAAGATGTCACTAGCACATGCATTCTGTAATTGGATTTCGACAAAGATTTTTCATTAGGATTAGGATTAGGATTCATTAGGACAAAGATTTTTCATAATTCATCAAGTGGTTCAACTTAGTTCACGTTTATCATAAAATGCAAGACTGGCATGTTGCTTTTATAGGTTAAAACGTGGTTATATACGTTAATTTGATTTGAAAATGAACAGTAACCCAAAAATTTGTTTATACCCTTATTTGATTTTTATTTAAAGTGTGTCTCACAATAGGTGCCACCTTTTTTTCAGTCTTAGTTTATTTCAGATGCGTAATTTTAACAGCGGAGTCGATCACACCCGTTTTGAGTGTATTCTCTTGACAGCTTATCGCTGAAGATAAAAAAAAGCGATTCCGTATTTATATTTATCAGCTACCATGGAAGCCATACGGGAGCAAGTTTTAAAATTACATTTACAAAAGTTTAGACCGTGTCAGATATGCAATAGCCTTAAGCAGTTCGGAGAGAGTAAGCGTTTTATTCTCATTACCTTGAAACGGTTCAAGGAAACTGGAAATGCCTATATTCAACACAAAGGAGGTGCTAGACGAACTGCCAGTACGAAGAAAAAGATACGGCCGTATCTGGCCGTAAAAACGTGACCCGCATCGTGAAGTCCTCGACGGTGAATCCACAAAATCAACCAGCTCCTCTTGTGAACGTCTCAGCTACGGATCAACCTTGCCCGATACTCAGCTAACGACACATTTTTTAACACCGGGTTGTACGCGACAAGGCTCTTTGGAAGCCCCCTCTGCCCTCGTCTCAGTTGTACCACTTTCAAAAACCAATTGTCAGTTCTGTTCCCAGTGTTCCCGCCACCAGAGTCATCCCGATATTGAGTTCGGGGTTCCAGAGGGGGTCTTCCAACCTGTTACCTCAGGCAAGTACGCGTGTTATTCCAGCATTTCGCTTCCTGAATATCTTCCAACTTGTACGAAGTGTTACCCGATTTAGAATCGAATCAGCGCACATCACATCCGAGACGCATCGTGGAAATCACATTGCAAGTCCCCGGTTCCTCTAGGTGGCGAAAGGTGGGGGCGTACTAGTAGCTATAAGTACCAAATTTAAAGCAAAGACTCATGAAAACCCTTCGTGAACTCGTTTGGAACAAGTTTGGACGTTGATCGAATTGGGCGATCGTACATTAGTCCTTTGCGGACTGTACATTACACCCGACCGCATATGCGAGCGTGAACTAATTGCAACACATTGCCAATCGGTTTTCGCAATTTTGGAAAATGCCAAAGCAGCCGACGAAGTTATGGTGATAGGCGACTTTTATCTGCCTGGGATTTCATGGAAATTATTTGACAGTGGGTTTCTATTTCCCGATGCCAATCATTCTGTCATACATTCCAATGCTTCGTTCCTTCTGGACAATTACAGCTCAGCCGCTCTCTCTCAAATCAATCACGTCACCAACCAGAACACCCGCAGCTTAGACCTCTGTTTTGTGAGCGCCCAAGACACCGCTCCAACCTTTTGCGAAGCTCCCTCTCCTCTAGTGAAACTAACTCTTCATCATCCACCTTTACTGGTCACGTTAGGCTCAAAGCTGCAACAGGATTTCGAAATCTCACCAGCCACAGTTTCCTACGATTTTGTTCGTGCCAATCATCGCAATATCGCCAAGTTACTCTCGGTTTTCGATTGGGATAACATTTTGGATACAGTAAATGTCGAGTCAGCCGATCAATCATTTTCCAACGTTCTGGCATATGTTATATACAGACACGTTCCAAAGAAAATTCATCGTCATACATCTCGTCCACCTTGGCAAACGAGCGAACTTCGTCGCTTGAAATCTGGCAAGAGAGCTGCCCTCAGAAAATTCACAAAGCACCGGACACTATTTCTAAGTCGTCACTATGTTAGGATGAATCACGAATACAAACGAGTCGCGAAACGTTGCTTTCTCCAGTATCGGCGTGAAATACAGAGAAAGCTCAAGTCACGTCCTAAACAATTCTGGAAATTTGTAAACGAACAACGCCACGAAGTTGACCTTTCGTCGTCTATGTCGCTCTACGGTAACAAGGCTTTCACCCCGAAGGGCATTTGCCAGCTATTTTCCGAGAAATTCTCGAGCGTTTTCACTTAGGAGACATTGAGCGATGACCACATAAGACTTGTGGCCAGCTACGTTCCGCTTGCCGGTCAAACCTTGGGCCAAGTCGACATCGATGCAGAGATGATAATCAAGGCCTGCTCAAAACTCAAAGTATCTCACAATCCCGGGCCGGATGGAATTCCTTCGTCCTTTCTCAAACTAGACTTGGATAGTTTGCTGCCCTCGCTGCTTCACGGGTTTTGACTATCTGCAGCTGTCGGTATTTTTCCTCGCTGTTGGAAATTTGCGCACATGTTTCCAGTACACAAAAAGGGAAGCAAACGGGACGCTGGTTATTATCGCGCCATAACTTCGCTTGGCGCTGTTGCTAAACTGTTTGAGCTTGTAATTATGGAACCGTCGCTCCACTGCTACTAACCTGCTGTGCTTTACTTCCTACGTTACTGACAGTATTAGCAAAACGCGCCCAAACGGACATTTACACCGACTTGTCTGCAGCCTTCGATAAATTGAACCACCGCATAGCTATTGCCAAACTGGACAGACTTGGGATCAACGGATGCCTGCTGCAATGGTTTCAATCGTACCTCACTGACCGTCATCAGGATGTAGTCATAGGAGATTGTCAGTCTCACGTGTTTAAAGCCACGTCTACTTCAACGAAGTAAATTTGGCTTTCGAAGGACCACGACTATCATACGCAGATGACCTGAAACTCTATCTTCGAGTGTACTCACTCGACAACTGTCACTTTCTACAACGTCAGCTGAATGCTTTTGCCGACTGGGGCAATTTGAATCGCATGGATGTCATCCCGGCCAAATGCACAGTTATCTCGTTTTCGCACAAGGAAAATACTATTTTATTCAAGTATGTCTTGCTGGGCACCGAAATTGAGCGCGTCAGTCAAGTCAAGGACCTAGGAGTAATTTTGGAAACCCAACTCACCTTCATGCAGCATATATCGTATGCTGTCTGCAAAGCCTCCTGCGTTCTGGGGTTCATCTTCCGGATTGCTAAAGACTTCACGGACATCTACTGCCTCACGGATATCGTTGTACTGCTCCTTGCGTCGTTCTATATTAGAGTATTGCTCGGTTGTGTGGACTCCTCATTACAACAACGGTGTCGTTATAGTAGAAGCTGTTCAACGACGGTTTTTGAGATTTGCGCTACCTAAACTACCGTGGACGGATTCCTATCGTTTGCCAAGCTCCGAAAGCCGTTGCCAACTGATTAACCTGGTCAGCCTGTAGAGATACAGCCACGGCTTTGTTAATCGCAGACATCTTGCAAGGCCGCATCGACTGTCCTGATCTTCTGGAGCAAATCAACATCAACGTGCAACCCCGAGCCCTGAGGAATAGTTTGATGCTGCGGTTACCTCCACAGCGAACCATGTTTGGCGCAATTGGCGGTTTACAAAGACTCTTTAATAAGGTTTCCGCCTTGTTTGATTTCAACGTGACTCTCCAGATGCGTCGTCGTAAGTTTAGTCGTTTTTTAAAGACCTGTCTAATTCGCCTTGATAGTGTATTTTTGTTTGTTTTATGTGATGACCAATGTAGCGTTCAAGTTTAGCTTTAAGTAACAACATCATTGGGGTTTAAACATAACCTGTTGATGCATAGAAATAAATTGTAAATTGAGCAAACAATTTAAATTATCCTCTGCTTCAATGAACAGGTTCCTCAAACATGATCTGAAATGCAAATCGTACAAGAAACAACGGGTCCACGGGTTGACGGAGCATCAAAAGCAAGTTAGAAATATTTTGGTTTGGCACGGTGACAGCGAGATTTTTTTTCGGAAGAAACGCTCTTCCTCCTTCAGGACAGTCAAATAATTGTGTATATGGTCTTGCCAATATTCGATGAGATAAACTAGCTGTAGAACGTTATCAGAATGTATCGGAAATCATGCATAGAGCAGGTTTTGATGAAAAATCTGCTTCCTCATACTTCAACGTTGTATGGGAATACACCATAATGTTGCCAACAGGACTCAGCTCCAGCTCACAATGCAAAGAAGGCACAAGAGTGGTGCGCGGAAAATTTGCCCGATTTCATCACAAGCGAAGAATGGCCTGCATCTTCCCCGGATCTCAACCCACTTGACTATGTACTTTGTTTGGGGTTATATGCTTCAACATATTGGCCCTACGAAAAAGCTTTCTAAGATCGATTTAAGACAAAATTGGTTTATATTTGGGACCAACCCAACAAACATCAGTGTCGAACAACCGCTTGTTCAAACCAAATTTGAAGAAGTTATTCAGCTTTCTAGAAGAAAAAGCTGAACAACTTCTCCAAATGTGTTTGAACAAACAGTTATTCAGCATTGATGTTTGTTGGGAAATTCCTCAGGAAATCGTGGTTTACAAAGCGTTTGCGCAAAGTTATCAAGGAAAAGGGCGAGAGATTTGAATTGAATTCATATGGTTTATTTTTATAATTTGTATCATTCAAATGCAAAATAAATGCTATGATCTGATTGATTTGTTTTTCTGTAATCCCCTTTTGTTTTAGTGACACCTATTGTGAGACACCCTGTAATAAAATTCCTCGAAATACTCATTTAAATTTTTGTTCTCATGTTCCCAAATTGCACTCAATTTGCATTTCATTAAGATTTGGTGTTCTTGTGCATTAGTGTTTGTTGCTTATTTGGTCACCTACACTACTTTCCAGTATATACAACCACAAATGATGTCTTTTCCGACACCAATACAAGTTCTCTAGTTAATAGCCCCCTGAAGTATTATTTTTGTTTGGCAGTATAATGGGTAAATATTTCATCTATTTGCCGCCAAACAATTCCTTCTCAATAGGACTTATAACAACAAACTTGAACACCTTCTCTGAATAAATTTTAACCCTTTCATCCAGAACACTTCCCAGCAAAGACGACGCCTAATAACTTAATGACTTAATGTCCTCAGCGAACCTGCCACATCGTGTCGCCCAGTGAGACAATCAATGGTTCCAATTATCCTTTCGTTTTCCTCGCAATCAGATTATATTGCCCTTTCCTCAATCCTTCCACTCGTCGGTTGGATTGAATCCCGAAAAGGGTTGAGATTCGTCCCAACCCTTTCGGCCTGTAAAAAAAGTGTCATAAAATTTGCATAGGAAATCATTTCAGTAGAACACAGGGATTCCAAACGAGACCGAAAACCATGCAGTGACAGCAAAGACGACGACGACGACTTAATCCTTTCGCCATGCGCTGTATAACCCTTTCGTTTTGTAATTGCAACAAGACGACAATGACGACGATAAAGAAAGTAAAACACAAAAAATATCTTATTTGAGAAAAATCAATTGTTTTACGATAGTGGGTGGAACACTTGGGACAGCCTTTTTGCTTACCGGGGATTTTGAGTGTTTCTTTTTCAGATGCATTGGATTTCTCGGTTGGTTTGCTGGAAGCTGTATTGGGTCGGATTGTTGTTTACGAAGACAATTATCTTGCATGATCATCGTGCGCTTGTTGGTGTGAATGAGACAACATGAGATAATGGAATTGGTATGTTCCCGAGTGAAGCGGCTGCCATGGCCTCTTTGGTATATTTCGACTTGGTAAAATACTCTACGAACTATTTTCCATGAAGTCAGCTATCTTGATGCTGAGGGATGCGAGAAATATCTTTCCTCATCGTTAAACTAATGTGCTATTTAAACAGTGTTGTTTATCCCGATTAAGCAAACGTCAACCACCCAATCGCAGTCGCAAATCTCGCCATTTGGTGCGGACAGATGCGTACTGTGCCTGTATATTTGCTTTCTTCTTTGCTGAAAGACGGCGTCGGGGTGGCTCCTTCAACATTTTCTGGCTGCTTTATTCCTTTGGGAATCAATACACTTCCAGAAAAATTCCAAAGCATTCGTAGAAGGCCCCTAAGGAACATTTGTGTCGCGTCTGGATCGAGAATAACTTCCCGCCACCCACCGATCCTGGCCTGGATAAAATAAAATGAATGAAGCAAAGCGCAAAAGCAAGCTAAGATGACCTGAATTTAGGTCATCGATGGTCCAATGCAAACATGGAATTTGCGTATGATCACAGCTGAGGATCACCGTTGATGCAACAATTACGCACAGTGCAGTTACTGTAACTAGTTTTTCTTCAAATCGCATTTTCTTGATACAACGAAAATTTAAAACCACTGTGTTGGCGCTGAATTCTTCGTCCGAATCTGCGTCATCGTCATCATCGCCATCGTAACTATTTCTCCGTTGTTACTTAACACGAAACAAAACAAAATATTGAATCATTATTCATCGGGATAATGGGGCAGTAGAATATGGTTTCTTCGCGCGATGTTGACCGGGATTCTTCCGCGCAGACTTTCTTTCCATGTGTATATTCTACACCACTGCCGTATGACTTCGTTTATTGCTTTCGTCTTCGTGGACAATGCGAGTGAGTGCTTGCGAAAGTAGGTTGACCGTTATTCGGACGAGTGTACCTACGCTGTGCTGTGTGCTGCTGGTAAGAATGATTAATTGTTTGTATTATTGTTGTTGTCGTTTTGGACAACTATCAAAATGGGACAGGTACGCCTACTGCGATTCTTAAAGGTTTGTAGAAACAATCTCCAATTACAGTGCAAAGTGAGGCGAGTAAGCATAAGAACTGCGCGATCGTGTTCTAGACGCACTGCGATCAGCTGATCGTGAAAACAGAATCACCTGACCGCTACCTTGGCATCGGGCATGACGACATAATGTGTTTACACTGCTGATGGCTTGCAACATAGACCTTTGAGGGCAAATCAAAACCGTGTCATTTTACCAGGCACCATTTGACGTATTTTCCACTGCGTAGTATCTTGTTTTTACTCGTGCTCAAATCCTTTCTCTGCAATTGCAGAGCTACAAGAGGCCGATGACTCATGACACGGTGCGCACAAACTCAGCTGTTATGATAGCGATGGAGTTGTATCATATCCTCTCTTGGGTGTCAGTCCGCGCCGAACCAAAGAGTGACAGAGCTGCATGGCATGGACGTGATGGCGTAGCAAACAAAATAAACACTCATGAATGGATGACGATGGCGAACGATTACGTGATTAACATGAGTCAGGTAGTTTTTATCAAACCATTCATGAGAAAGGACTTGGTTAAAGTTGTGAATCAAGGAAGACGTATATCATGCAAGTCTGCTTCGACTGTAGCATGTAAATGTTCTATTTGAACCTTAACACCAGTGCTGAAGGGTGTGTCGATAATTATTGTGACACTGTTTAATAATTCGTAAATCTGTTATAGTTATTGAAATGAAATCACCTGTTTGCCGAAGATCAGTATAGGGCAGAGAACGGCTTAAGCACCCCAAGACCCTATTCCAAGCACGGGGTAAACGTTAACCTACGACGCTCATTTTTTGCATTATGGTGCTTCACTACATGGAGCACCATACTGCAAAAAATGAGTGTTGTAGGTTAACGTTTACTCCGTGCTTGGAATAGGGTCTTGGGGTGCTTAAGCCGTTCCCTACCCTATATATTTATATTTGTATGTTAATTTTGGAATGAATTTGCCTTACATTTAAGATCGTCATTTCCAGTACATTTTTCTCAGTTTTTTTTTCACTTTATCATCATTTCATTTTCGTCCTTCGCATTTCCATTAGTCTTCTGAAGTTCACACTTAATCATGACCCAATAGGTTCCGACCGGACGGAGTTCAGGACATTGGCATTCGGTATTAAAAACCGCACATCTAATAAAAAAATGTAATGCTCATAATTGAAGCAATGAAACAGATTCAAAATTACAGTCATAAATAAAGTTATATGAGCTAAAGAATACATGAATCTTTATTTTTGACACAAATTGTAAACATCTCTTGTAATTTTTAACATTATTGTACTTATGCAAGCTCTGCTAGAATCATTTATTTAATTAATGTATAATCAATTTGAAAATATCCCGTGCACTAAAAAACGAGTCCATAACGGTTAATTGTGTTTCATGATTCATTAAATTTACTACTATATTATTATTCTAGTTTTGAACTCAATAAAGTGATGATCGTTACCAATGAAAAATCATACGTTGAATTCAATGCCCTGGTAAATAAAAAATAAAATAGAGCCAAAAATTTTGGATTTTTTTTGGATTTTGGGCAAAAGTACATTTATTAAAATATATTTATTTTGGATCTAGCGCGCCAATTTTAAATTATTTTATTATGAAAATGAAGCTAAATGAAACTTAATATAATTCGATAACATGATTCAAAAATTAATACTTTAATTGGATCTCAAAGCCCATTAAAACCGATGTGAATGAGCCTTTACTGGATAGAATCGGTTGAGAAATTGTCGAAGTTATGAGTATTATTGTAAAATCATTTGAAATTGAAGGTATAAATGATATTGAAAAGATTAGATATTTAACACTCGTATACAAATACGCACACACATACGTCCGATTTATGTACATATACATTCTCATAAACAGGAATATAGAAACGCTACGAACATTACCTTTAGTTTGTTTCTAATAAAATGGGATATTTTCAACAATTTACTTTGCGCTAGTCCATTCGGCTTTGTGAGTCCATTCGGCGAGAACCTAACGCAATCAACTCAATTTGACAGCATCTTTCTTCAACATTGCTTATCTATATGTACGACAAAACGTGAATGCAAGTGTAAAAGTGATGGCAACTATGTTTTTACAAAACCTGCCAATTTCACTGCTTCGTTGCAAACTGCATCTTCTTCTTCTTTTAGCATTTCAAGCTTATTGCTTTCACAATTGGCTTATTGCTTGCTCTCAACTTGTGTGTTCAAAATGCACTTCCACAGTTATTAATTCGAGCTTTCGATGCCATGTTCCATTTTTGCATTAGTATGAGTGTGTAGCAAGTACAATCATACCTATAACCAAGGCTGAAAGCCACTTTAATAAAGATACAAAAAAAATCCCTCTGCCCAGGGAGTCGAGAAACTTTCCGTACCGAAAAATTCTTAGACCAGACCAGGAATCGAACCCAGCCGCCTCCAGCATGGTATTACTTTGTACCTACGCCTTTACCAACTGAGCTAAGGAAGGACCCGCAAACTGCATATAGGCATCATTTTAAAATTTATCCTGGAGACTTTGACGAACTGTGGATTCCAAAAGTTTTATGTAGTTCGTGCAAAACGTTCTTGACTAGGAGGATGTCAGGCGCAAGGTGAATTGATCTCTTGAGTAACTTTCATGCGAACGATATACAGCAACGTTATACCAACAATCAATATGCAACTAGCGATTTGAAATTGGTTCACTGTTGAAGAACCCCTAGTTTCAAACTACACCTTGCAGTCTGCACCTTGCTATACACTCTTGCGCTTTTCAGTACTTTTCGGTACTAGTATCTTTGGCTTTGCTTTGATTCGCTATGTTATTATGATAAATACTTGAGAGTGTGTTGGTGAGAGTTACGTTATTAGAAGCGAATCATTAAGCTTGGGACCGAGCTTGGGACTGGTGTACTAGTACTTGCTGAGCCAAGAAATTTATTCATTTTCTTCAGGACTATCCATCCGCTGGTTAAACAGAGTACTTTTCTGATCGACATTATTTTACAACATTTAATTTTAATAAGTGTTAACGTCTTACTTACTAACTCACTTATTTGTTACCTCTCAGACGCTATTTGTCATTTGACATTCCCACTATACAGCGCAGACCGGTCTGTTATGAAACGGATTGTTATTTCTGCTTAACAAAAGTTAAGCAACAAGAGTGTCACAAAACAGTTGAGTTTCAACAAGTGGCTTCTATAACAAAAACTGTTCCTTATTTAAGCTTTGTCCCGTATCCTGTTTATCCAAAGTGAAAACGAATGCTCTCTGTTGAATCAACCGATGAGGAATTCGAGGTGGAATTGGAAAGAAACCCAAAATTGTATACACAATCCGAATTTAATGATTTGGTATGTGACCTCGGCTTATCGAAGGAGAAATCTGAATTGCTGGCATCACGCTTGAAAATGTTGTTGAGCAAGGAGGTAAAAATTTCTTGTCACAGAAATCGTCACAAGAAATTTGACAAAGTTTGGCAAACTCCTTGAGACGCTTTCTGTGACAAGAAATTGCTCCGACAATCAACCGTTCAGTCAACAGAGCTGGATTTTTTCCATTTTTCCTAAGATGCTGCTACATTATTGCCCAGTATCTTTCGATAGGACGCAGTTCAGGGCAGTTTGGAGGATTTTGAAATTTTTCAACAAAATCAACTTTTTCCTTTTTGAGCATCTCCAACATAGCAGAAGCGTTGTGAGCAGATGTCAGATCCGGTCATAACAATGGAGGATTTGTATGCTTTTAGTGGATGGGTAGAAACCGTTTTTGGATGCATTATTTTCTGTAATTTGAAATGTAATAATCAGACACATCTGTTCCCTGCTAAGTGTTGAAAACTTGCGGCGCGGCGGAAGCATATTGGTATCCAATTTGACGTATGACTCGTCGTCCATCAAAATGCACCGGTTCAGTTTTTAGAGAAGAACGTCATACAAGGCACCCCCAGTGGATGGCAATTTCTGCTTGAACCAAAGATGTGAAGAGGAAGTTCTGATAGATACGTAAGAGCACGGAAATTGAATAGGAGTAGTTGAAATTGAGCGTAAGGCATGTTTGAAAGTTGGCATCTGATCAAGCAGACAATCTCTTGCCTAGCTAACACAGTAAGTGCAGGGCAACTATAAACGAACAATCTCCTATTTAGGTTTAACAATATGTCAGATGGTAAAAGGCCAAATAACAATATTGATGAATAGGTGGTTAGGTTCAGTTACCATAAAAAAATGGCAATGTTCAAGAACATAATTTTTGCTGTACTCTATGCCAAAAAGTTAGAATGTAATCCAGAACGAGTGCAGAGGTAGAGGTTATATGCTGAAAACAATATTAAACTATTTGAAAATAATACCATATAATGCGGTTATATACCTTACATTTGAAATATAGCTTTGACTGTACAGCAAATTGTTTATCTTTATTTGGGTTGTATTTATGGTTTAGTTGATAGATAGAGTTGATTGCTTCTTGATTAAAATATTCAGCAATCCCTTTTCTACGGTCAATTTTTCGAATATGATTTGTATTTTTGTGAACCTTGATTTTCGTTGTGACTTAATGGTAAAGGACCAAAACTAAAGGGCGATACGGTCAAAATTTGGTCAATATCAACTTGACGTATTTCTTTCAATTTTGCATTTAAAAAACCTGAACACCCCTCATTTTGAAGGTGTGCGTGTGTAGAATGTTGCTCCTATTTTGATTTTGGAATTCACTCTTCAGTTGTCAAAATGCCGTCCAAGCAAGAAGAGCAGCGTATCAAAATTTTGCTCGCGCATCGCGAAAATCCGAGCTACTCGCTCGCAAAGTTGGCAAAATCGCTAAAAGTTGCCAAATCAACCGTTACAAATGTAATTAAAGTGTTTGGGGAACGTTTGTCGACAGCCAGGAAGTCTGGATCGGGGGGAAATCGAAAACCGGAAGCCGCTGAGACGACAAAGAGAGTTGCCGGTAGTTTCAAGCGAAACCCTAACCTATCTCTCCGAGATGCCGCAAATAAGCTGGGTGTATCGTCTACAACCGTGCATCGAGCCATAAAACGAGCCGGACTATCGACTTACAAGAAGGTAGTGACTCCAAATCGCGATGATAAACAAAATACGACGGCCAAAGCGCGATCCCGGCGGCTGTACACGACGATGCTGACGAAGTTTGACTGCGTGGCAATGGACGACGAAACCTACGTCAAAGCCGACTACAAGCAGCTTCCGGGACAGGAGTTTTATACGGCAAAAGGAAGGGGAAAGGTAGCAGATATTTTCAAGCACACGAAACTGTCAAAGTTCGCAAAGAAATATCTGGTTTGGCAAGCCATCTGTACCTGTGGCTTGAAAAGCAGCATTTTCATAGCTTCCGGGACTGTCAACCAAGAAATTTACGTGAAAGAGTGAAAGAGTGTTTGAATAAACGTCTGCTGCCTTTCCTGAAGAAACACGGTTGTTCCGTACTGTTTTGGCTGGATTTGGCATCTTGCCATTACGGTAGAAAGGCCATGGAGTGGTACGCCGCCAACAACGTGCAGGTGGTTCCCAAGGACAAGAACCCTCCCAACACGCCAGAGCTCCGCCCAATTGAGAAATACTAGGCTATTGTCAAGCGGAACCTAAAGAAGACCAAAAAAACTGCTAAGGACGAGCAGCAGTTCAAGGCAAACTGGCTTTCTGCGGCGAAGAAGGTGGACAAGGTGGCTGTACAAAATCTGATGGCAGGGGTCAAGCGTAAGGCTCGGCAATTCGGATTTGGAAAAGCGGAAGCCTAACTGAATATTTTTCCTGAATTTTATACTAATTGAACTTGAAAAAGAAATTTAATTTGATTTTTTAAATAAACGATTTCACCGATTTACACGCGTTTTCCCTTGACCAAATTTTGACCGTATCACCCTTTACCAACGCTTTGACAGTAATTTTTCACATGGGATTGAACACTACCATAAGTAGGGATTCCATGATACCCTCGGAAAAGGCCTATACGATCTCCGGGCCCATTGTGTCTCCAAGGGGCGCACCGTTTTCGTTTCTTCATGGATTTCTATTTTTATTGTTACCTACGATATTTTGAAATATTTCAACAAAGCTTCTTGAATGAAAAGTCTGCAAATTTACAGACATGTTAGTGAATATGACATCCCTGATCAGCTCTCGATTTGCGATCATGTTAAGCGTAACCAACTCAGGGATGCCAGATATTTTTTTCAAGAATCTGTGATCAAAATTTGAAATGTCTGGGAATGTCTATAAAAGCCTGTAAATTTTTTTTTTAGAAAATTAGACTTGTTTCAACGAAATGACGTAATAAGAGAGCGAGTTATGTCATTATCGCTATTTCTGTGATTATGTTAACATGTCTGCATTTGTTTCTTGGGTTGTATGGATCCTTACACTATTGTTTCATATTTTTAAAGTGACACTTAAGCATGAAGCATTCGCATAGATGACACAATTTTTTTAGTTTTTTGTTCCTCTTTCTAGTTTTGTATTTTAAATTTAAAATTTAGTTTTCATTTGATAAATTCAACAGACTTTTTCTTGATTCAACCATTGATGGTGTGTACTATATTTTAATAATTGTCATCATTGCTCATGATCATCAATATCATTATGGTTAAATGAATGATTTTAGTATAGACTGCTTACTCGGTTAGTCAGTGATTATCTCTTAAATTTCAGGGAACAGTCTCCTGATCTTCTGTAAGGCTCTTTGCTTTGTTCTGGGAACTTCAGGCAAAATTCCTAATGAACTTCTAGGCAGTTACTCCTCATTTTCTTCGAAATTAACATTTAAGAACCCAACTTTACCTTCCAGAAACATTTGGTAATCTTTTTCCGATGAGAGTGTCTGCAAAACTTTGAGAAAGTGCTCTCCAAAATTTCTTGGAAAATTTTCTTAAGTTGTTAGAAGTTTCTTCTTGAACTTCTGAGAAGTTCTTTTCTTAACTGCCGAAATAATGTCTTCTGAACTACAGGGGAGTATTCACCTATACTTCTGAAAAGTTTCTTCCTGATTTTATCAAAAGAATTTACCATAACTTCTGGGATTTCGGAACTTTAGGGAAACTCTCTAGTAATTCTGGTTGGTTCCAACTAAACTTTTGGCCTCTTTGCAACTTCTGAGAAGTCCTCTTATGAACTTCTTAGGCGTTCTTAACTGATTTTTTTGAAAAAATCCTTGTTGACCCTACAGGTAGTGCAGTCTCTGGTAGGTTTCTTCCTGAAATTTGGGAAACTTTTTTCCTGAGCTAATTCTTTCCAAACTTCTGGTTGGTCCCATCCGGAATTGCAAGGAAAATTTTATTCCCTGATTTTTTGAGAAATTATAGGTAGTGCCATTCTTGGTTGGTTCCCGTCTGAAATTTGGGGAAGTTTGTTTTCTGAACTTCTGGGAAGTTCAATCTTGAACTTCTGGGAAGAACTCCAAGACTTCTGAAAAATTCAAATCTTCAGAGAAGTCCTCTCCCCTACACTTCTTCCTGAAGCTCTGATAAGTCCCCTCCCGATTCTTGGGGAAGTTCTGTCTTGAAATTCTGGTAAGTATGATCTTGAACTTCGGTAATTAATTTTTGAAGCTTCTTCTTGCATGAACTGCTTGCTCCCAATACTTCTGAGAAGTTTTTTCTTGACCATAGGAGCAGGTTTTTTTGAGGAAGTATCTAAGTTTCTCAAATATGATTTGTATTGTTGTGACCCTTGATTTTATCACAAAAGTTCAACTCAGTGGACGCAGTGATTCTACGCCCCAACAAAAAAGACCCTTGATTTTCGTTGTGACTTAATAGCAAAGTACAAATATTACCAACGATTTGACAGTTGTTTTTCGCAGGGGTTTGAACACGCTTGGGATTGAACACTTCCATAAGTAGGAACTCCATGTTACCCTCGGAAAGGGCCTATACGATACTTATCTCCGGGCCCATTGTGTCTCCAAGTGGCCCACCACTTTCGGTTTCTTCAAGGATTTCTAAATGTCTTTAAATTATACCTACACACTCAATTTACTTCGGCGAAATGCCCAACAGCCGAGTAAGTCGGCAGTTACTTTTGCTGATATCCCTGTTTAATGTTTGTTTGTTAGCGAAGTATCGGTAACATTTCCATTTGTTAGCCAAATCTCGGTAATTTTATCGCTGATTCTCAGAAAATTGAAATGCCGAATTGAACGGCTGTTGGATTCCCGACGAAAAAACTAAGTGTGTTCAATATTATAACATATTTCAACAAAGCTTCTTACCGCATCTACTATTCTGTTCGGATCCTCGTACGTTTTAATTATGAATATCAGCGAATACCTTTATTTGAAATTTAAAAAAAATATTTCAAATGTCTGTAAAAGTCTGCAACATAAATAAAATGTCTGTTAAATGTCTGCATCAGTAAAAAAAGTCTTCAATAAAAATTAAAAGTCTGCAAATTTACAGATATGTCTGTGAATATGGCATCCCTGCATCAAACCACAGATGATTACACGTTCAGGGAAAAGTAAGCACATATCAGTAAACAAAACAGTACATTAGATACGCTGAGAGAAAGAAAACACATATTAGAAATGAAATAGTGTCTGCATGTTACTATTTAAATCATGAATGGATGGACAGATTCTCCTGTTGTTTTTTTTCTTTTAATAATCATTTATTTGTACAGGGTCAATCGAATCAACTTTACAGAGCCAAGTTTTCATATTTGTATACATCAGGTATCTTAGAACTAAAGTTAGGGGGATGGAGCCGATTACTCGCGGCCATCTCGAGGTTAATAGGAATTACAATTTAACGGATAGGAAGAGGGGCGGGAATTTAAAGTATAGTTTACATAACACATTTATTTTATATTCTAAATTGTCAAAAAACTTAAAACTATACAACTTTTGGTTTTCTTTTTACTTGAACATTTTTGAAAGAGAAAAAAAACACACAAACACAGAAAAAAACGTATACTAAACATACATGTTAAACTAACTACAATCTAAGGCTAATGTTAGCCAAAACACATAAATGAAATTCATAAACTCCAGATCACGTACAGCCAAAATATCTCGAGCTGGTCTATTGGGTTGTTTACCTCGAGCCCGAAGCGAATCATAAAGCTCAGATCTACTCCACGATGCTCAGCACAACACCAAATAACGTGATCTGCGTCCTGATAGCCTTGTCCACACTCACAGAGATTGCTGTCGCTCAGCCCAACCCGGTATAAATGAGCGTTCAAAGAATAATGATTGGACATGAGGTGAGACATCACGCGGATGAAGTCTCGACCCACATCCATCCCCCTAAACCAGCCTCTTCGACACCTTTGGGATGATAGAATGTTGCCACCGCCCCAAATCTCCTTTACTCCATTTATACTGCCAGCTGACTGAAAAATAGGAAAAAAATCGTTGAAGGCGATTTGTCGATCACAAATATCGCCTTCCATAGCGCCCACCTTTGCAAGCGAGTCCGCTTTCTCATTGCCTGGAATTGAACAATGAGAAGGGAACCATACAAAGGTGATGATAAAAAAAAACGCGGAAATAAAGCACTTAGAAGCTCCGGTATTTATCAACTATATTTTTTTTTCGTAATACGTTTTGAATTGTGAGCACAAACCAACAGGCTACACACCATCACAGATATCATAACTCAGATTGGTTTACAATAGCAATCAAATTTCAAGTGAAAAAGGCTCGAGCATACTTGGCTCAGAAATGGATTCCAAAAATGCTAGGGGTGGCACGAGGATAAAACGCTAGACCTTAAAAAAATTTATCCTTTGTGCATAACGTCCAAGTGTATGAATATCCATTTGGTAGAGAAAAAACAGAGGTCTACGTAACCTTTTGGTAAACCCCCCCGCCCTTCCTCATCGTAGACAAACGTAGAGTTTTTCGAATGCCCTCCCCCTTTTTGTCTACGTGGTATACGAACAGCCTTGTGAAACCCTGTTATTTACAAAGCGCGCTTAGACTTACTGAGACACTCTATGCTAGTTTCACCACCATTTTGGTCCTAGCCTTTGGATGAGGTTCATGATTTTCTGCGTACTCGTCTCGTTGTATAGTTTTTATGGTGCGGAAGATAAATCTATCGTTCACACCGATGCATTTAAGCCGTCTCAAGATCTCACACGGTCTAAATTTGTTAAAACCTAAATCTACTATCAGCTCCAGCTCTCTTCTTCTTCTTTCTGGTTGCTTTGCCTCGCGAAGCATATGTTAGGGCCAGTGACTGTGACTATATGCCCTAGCTCCAGCTCTCGATTTGCGGTCATGTTAACTTTAACCAAAACATACAATCTTCCAAAACAAATCGCGTTAATCGAATGACAGATGATTGCACGTTCAGTGAAAAGTATGCACATGTCGGTAAACAAAACAGTACATTAGATACACTGAGAGACAAAAAACTGACAGATAGCCTATGCCACCCAAAATATTAAAAATGAAATGTTGTCTGCATGTAACGATTTAAATCATAAATGGATTGACAGATTCTCCTGTTATCACTTTCACTTTTTTTAAACACTATTTTTTAAAAAAACTTTTTTGAGCGTATTAGTAGAACGATTGTGATTGGGTTCCCCATTTTATTCTCCTGTTATATTTGTTTCAAAGTTTCTTTAGTTATGTGTTCGGTATTATTTACTCGCTTTTTTATATGTTGAAATCTAATCAAATGCACGGATGTAAATTTTAATATTTTTTTTGTGATATCTATAGTTTTGTTATAACATTCATAGATTGGTTGATTCCAGTATTTTGACATTTTTCTGTTAACAAATCATAAATAATGCACACAATTTTTAATAAATTTAGTGCAATGTTGAAGACTGAACAATGTCATGTTGAATTAAAAAAAATACCACTGAAATAACAATAAAAACTGTCTCCAGGAAAGCCAATAAAACATTTAAACTTAATTATTGATGCAAACAAAGCCAAGCTTTGCACAATGCATTCGAGCTCCCCGTGCTCCTACTTGGCTATTCCTGCGGCGTTTGTAGTCTGTCGTCTTGATGCCCAGGGGCGCTGAAATGGTCAACAGTACAGCACTCCCAAACCCCAACCCGTGAAGGCCTTCCAGTGTATGATCCCAATCAGGTTTGCCAGCATGGTTGGTTGATGGGTGTTTGCATAACTTATTCCCCAAAGCTGGAGTACATTACTGCAAGTCACCGGTTGAATATCAATCAGTTGTGAAAGTTGGCACTGGCGCGTACCTCATACACATGGGCCTCCCGAGGGAGTAATCATCGGAACCATCGACCGGAGAAATGGCTACTGCGTGGCAATGGTGCACTTGGTCAATCTCACTGTCACGCTAGCATACAAATAGCTCACTTTACAATAAATGGCTGAGCCGCCCTGCCAGTCGGTGAATTATTATATATGAGTTAATGTCTCATTGGGTCTATATGTCTATCGACCAGCGATTGAAGAGGAAAGTATCTAACATTATGAATAAATCATCAGCAGCTGGCTTGACAACTGGGCGACCGTTCTTACCTCTAAGATGCGCAGAAACTACTGACAACGCAACAGTCACGTGAATTGCAAATAATATTCCATCGACCATCCCGTAACCTGATTACCACAGGTTCAAACGATTTCAAATGATCAATCCTTTCTCAATTCTGAAGTTATACGATATTTTCAATGAATAAAGCATGAGCCTTTCCGGGCAACTCTAGATCTTCGCTCATGTCAAAGAACCCTGTTTCAGGAGATCCCCAATGTGCGTGACTTAACACACCCTTGTCAGGACCCACGTGAACCACAAAGCCATTCGAAGAAAACAAACTCACGTTGCACCGCCCACCGGCGTCACGTTCTTCCTAAGCTCCTGAATTAGAACCCGACAAAGTGCATGTTTTACGACTTCTTATCGTTTCGGGTCTGCCACGATTTCTAATTTTCGATTCGGAGACAACAGACACTGACTGCGAAGACGACGACGACGACGACGACGACGACGACGAAGACGGCTGCCGCAGCGAGTGTCTAAAAAGCGCTAAACTCAGCTGCGTTCGCGAAGCTCCAGAGTTCATTCACCGTGTCCCCATTTCTATTCGTTCTTTGCCTGGATCGCGCACCCATGCATGTTCCCGTGGGGCTTGGCTCGGACCGATCGACGGTGGGTTCTTTCTCAATTTGTTCGTTCTTTCCCATTGCCATCTCTTGCCCAATGCCAAACGCTGCTGGTGATTTGATTTTTGGTAGCGGCAGGGTTTGGCGCGGGGGAAAGGAGTGTCTATTCTGCGGGTGGGACGCAATGGGGAATGGGTGCATGAATTTCCAAATTTCCGACGAAATTTGCTCAACTCATTAGGGCTCTCGACGACCGGCGATGGCAGGAGAGATAGTTTTTTTAGAAGAAGAACTTTGGCTGTCTGCGAAGAATGGGTTCGGAGACGTGTTAGTGGTTCGCTGCCATCATGCCCGCTCAGCAAGAGCTATATTCTAAGACGGCAAACACGGGCGTCTGTTGACCTAAATTTGAAAGTTTAATGTACTCATAAAGACTTTTTTTTTTTTTATTTCGACTGCCTTTTTGTTGAATTAGATAGTTGCTGGTAGAGTGGAATTTCAGACAAGCGTCTCGAGCGATGCTTAACATCAGCTGATGAGCTGATGTTTTTGGGAAGATTAGCGTGTGGTTCGGATGGGCATGAAGTATGTTTCGTTGTTCAAATAATTGGTAGTTTCTTCGATGTTCTGTTGATAAATGATCTTAAACAGAATTGTAAAATGTTACCTTCAATCCGTCTAAATTATGTCAACTTGAATTTCAAACAGTTCAGGATAAATTAACCAAAATGATTCTATTCTTCGTTCTACTCGTTTTTTATGTGTTTCTGTGTTTGCCACATTAATCATTTCAAGCTGAACAATGCATTAGGTCCTAAGTAACATTGCGAGATTCTGTTCGTCGACATTCTATTTCGTTAAAAGTTTGTCTATTAAACGATTTGCTGATGTTTATGACGTATTGGATCCATAATAACACTTTACACACTTAGAAAATTAGACATTATTCGATAATGTTTTACCGAACTTTCAACAGCTGAACGTTCGGTAATCCGATTTACCGGATTTCGGTGAAATTTTGCAGTATTCCGGTACAAAAAATACCGGAACTTGTCAAACTGTATATATAGTGGTTTTTTAAACCTTCTGTTGCGAATGGAGAGATTGTTAAAAATATTCCAAAAGTACCACCGGATGAAGGAACTCCGGCATCGCAGCTTTTCAGTTCTTCAAAAGCTCCTTCGGATTCGGACAAAAAAGTTCCTTCTAATTTTGCATGTCTTTAATAGGATGCAATTTCCAAAGAATTGGATATTATTAATTCCGAGATTTCAAGCCTGCTGATTTGAGAGCGAAATGACATGCTTTCGGCTTTACAGAAAAAGACGCTGTCTGACCTGATCTACCGTAAGAAATCGCTAAATATGGCCCTAGAGAAGAAGAAATCAAATCAGCAACGTCAAAAGACAAGCAAATTGAACAGAAAGAAGATTTTTTAGGAAGAATTTGAAACAAACGCTCATCTTACCAAGCGTCTCTAGATGCGGCCTGATAAAGGACGACCTTCGATTGAGAGTAACCAAGCATAGTTGCTGAAGACGTTGGTCGATCTGGGTCAGCATGGAGCGTCAGTTGGGCAGAGAGGTGACGTTAAGAATTTGGAGTAACATGAAAATCTTCAGTTTGCATATTCCATTTTTAAGGTAACAAAAATATCATAAATCTTGAAATCTTCATTTTAAAGAATATGGGACAGTGCTTTAGGATGGGGGAGAGTGCGATCAGAAAGAACCAGCTACTTTAAAAAAGTGTATAATTAAGGAATTGAAAAGTGCTTGGAATTTTCTTGGCAATAAAAATTATGATCTAGATTAAGTGTTGCACCCAATTTCAACGTTGAGAGAAACGGTCGGGAACATTGAATAAAGCACCATCCTTTGCGAAAAAAAATCAGGCAGCATAATTAATCATCAATTAAAAGAGAGATTTGAGCAATAAAAAATGAAAAAAGTGCCATTAAATTATTAAGGCCTGTGCCAACAAATAATGTGTGATCAGCATTAAAAATTTAGGAATGAGCAATAAAAGATGAGAAAAGATCTTCGGATAATCTAATTGTGACCGGTAAATCTGTCAAATAAAGCAACAGCTATTAGTATATGTGCAATTAAATATGGCAGTATTTCCGCCAAATTATGTAATTTGAGCACTAAACTATTCGCATATGTCTTTTAATTTTGTTGGATTTTCCCATAAAAACAGTAAAATGAGCAATGGATATTTATATGGTTATTTATTTATCCATTGCTCATTTTACTGTTTTTATGGGAAAATCAATAAAATTGAAGACATATGCGAATAGTTTAGTGCTCAAATTAGTAATTTGGCGGAAATACTGCCATATTTAATTGCACATATACTAATAGCTGTTGCTTTATTTGATAGATTTACCGCTCTAATTAGATTATCCGAAGTCTATTCTCATCTTTATTGCTCATTCTAATTTTTTAATGCTGATCACACATTATTTGTTGGCACAGTTAATAATTTAGTGGCACTTTTTCATTTTTGGTGCTTTTCTGAATTACTAAGTGCAGGTAAATATTTTAGTCAAAAAATCAATCATTTTTTATCAACCAGAAATTTTGATTCCAGGCCTGTATGGAAATTTCAAAATAGGATATTCTCTCTATTTTGGGGTATGAAAAAATTTATTATTTTTTTAACAATTTTGCTAACTGTGATTTAAAAAAACTAATTCGCGAACTGATCTTCTTAGGAAAACATTCTTGTGGTGGAAAGTGCTTTAAATTATCTCAGCAAGCTGACAAATTATGCATTGGCAATTTTTTTACCCAAAAGTTTCTAGGGCACAGGGAAATCGAAAAATAACATCGTCTATTGCCCACAAAATTGAAATATTGATTTTTTTAAACCCATGTCAAGGTAGGATCATTTCTTGATCTCCCGGTATGAGAATATCAGTGGAATTTCCCAAACTGTTCAAGGTAAATTTCGAAAATCCTCGATATATTTCAAAAACTAAAAACTCATCGCTTTCAAATTGTATGGTTCTAAAAATCAAATTTTGCAATCAAAAACAATTATTTCTGTCGGAATTTTCATGATTTAATTTCTTTTTCACATTCTGATCATATTCTTTTTTGGACTTATGAGTAATTTCAAGTTTTTCCAGAACTTTTTTCTACGAATCATGATATTTTGCGCATCTTCTCTACAAGAAAAAATATGTATATTTCCATATAATTTTCCATATCTTGAGAATGGATAAACATCCAATATCGATAAATCAAAATTTTCAATCGCAAAAAAGTTGCTTTTTTCAAGATACAAATGGTGTTTTTCTGGTTGTTCCAAACAATTTTTCTTAACCGTGAAATAATGTTGTATAAAATATCTTTCCAAACCTTTTTTTTTCTATAGATTAGAAAATTTCAAGCACTTTTTACAACTCAATTTATGTTTTACAAAGTTTGCACTGCAAACTTAAATTATACACCTGAGCTGAACTGCGATCAGTCACTGGTGTGTAAACCAGATTTTGCCCGATTATGGGGTAACTTTTGCTCAAAAATGTGTTACTTATGCACAAAAGTGAGGAAAAAACCGGTTTCCACATTAGACCCGGGGTTATCTCATAGATGTGTAAGTGCATTTTAGAGTGTGGTTCATGAGTTATGAATTTTTAAAGCAAGTATTTTTGGAAAAACTAAAAATGTTATAAACTCAACTAAAACTCCCCATATCGCAAATTTTATCCATCGTTATCTCGTTATTTTGCTGGTTGTAAAGATTTTAATGCAAATCACTCATACCGATGTAATATAGAGAGTAAGCTACGTATCAGCATATTTGAATAAAGCTTTGTTTTTGGATCTTCAAAAATTATCGTCCCTTTAATATTTATCAAGAGTAATAAAAATATACAATGAAATTATTAATTGAATAGGCATTTCTGAATCAGAAGTTTTTTCTACTTTTCAATTAAGATTATTTCAAATTCAAAACTGACATGTTTCTTAAACGAGTGCAAATCAAAAAAAAATAAAATTAAAAAAACAACTATTTATTTTGCAGAAGAAAACATGTTATACGATGAGTTTTTTTCCATCTGTAACGAATATTTTGATTTATCTCTGCCAGTAATTTCCATGAAAACACACTTAACCTATCCGTGGACAGAAGAACTTTACACATGTAATTATATAAATGATTCAATTTGAACTAAAATACACGTTATTATTGAAATCAACAACACCAATATGCAAACAATTTTTTTTCAGAAGTGTGACATCCAATAGTGGGGAGGGGTGGGGTGGGGTTAACATTTTTGTGACAGAGGGGGGAGGGGGTATAAAAACCTGAAATTTGGTGGACGTCATTTTTGAATCATCCCTTACTCCCTGAAAGTTTGAAGATGATTGGTTGAACGGATGAATTTTGCCGAATATTTGTGTGTGTCGCAATTTGATTCCGTACACCCTTTATTAAAGTGCGGCATAAAGCATTATTCACTTATATTGACTAACTGTGTTTGTTATTTGACTGCACTTTCAATTTTTTTAATACAAGCTGATGGGCTTGGGAACCCAGTAGTTAGAAGGATGAGAACTATTACTTTAGTTTTCTCATAGTTATTCCCATAGGAACTGCAAAGGAATTCGAGTTCGCCACCCGTTGAGCTTTTGGCAGAAAAGTCAGCACCTGATTTGAGATCGATTGAGTAAAGTGGAGCAGAAACGTTATACCGATATGCCTAAAAGCAGAGATCGAAATTCTCACGCAGCTGGGTGAAAACCATGCTCTCTCTTAAGCAGGTTGTCGATGAGTAGCGAACCGTTCACATTTCCATCTTTCCTTTTTCGCCGATAATTCATTATCCTCTCTCTTGCATTTGCGAAAATATCTCTCTCCAAAATTCATCGAAAATATTTTCTCATGTCACATTTTTCACTGAAAACATGCTACCTAGATCGTATAGATCGTATACGAGGAGCAAAGCTCGAAAATAAGGCCAAGCGGGTGCACACTGGTACCGCCATACACCATCATTATAGAATTATAATGTCTGAATAAAACAAGCATGCAGGCTGGTGCATTTTCAGGTATCAAAAAGTTAGTGAAAAATAATTATCAGCATCTAGGATTCACTGAAAAAGAAACGATTTATCAGCTACTAATGCTCTTCGAAAATTATAAATCGCCGTTGCTTTTCTCGCGAAAATTGCTGTGAGCGTATAATAGTCTCTCGCTTCTCACATTCTCTTCTGTTTCTCCAAGCGGGTGAAAAAGGACGTTTCTTTTCTCGAGTAGGCGAAAATTTCGGTCTCTGCCTAAAAGTAATCGCTGTAAAGGGTGTATTCGATAAAAATGGCACACATATATACTCATCAAGATTAAACTGATTATCGGATTTTCTTGAAATTTTCAGGGAATGAAGAAATACTAATGAGTTTTGATTTACAACATTTGTTTTATTCAATTTCGTCTCCCATCCCGAATGCCCGCACCTTCCTTTTCACTCCACCCATCAAATTTTGTACAACCGATTTTCCCAGTGTTTTTGTTGTTTTTACCCAAATTTTCTTCAATTCTAGCTCTGTTTTTATAGTTTTGGGATGTTTGCGAAGTTCCGTTTTCATAATTGCCGAGAATTTTTCAATTGGACGAGGTTCCGGTGATTTGGTGGGTTCATATCCTTTGGCACAAAATTGATTCCGTTGGCTCGGTACCACTCCAATACGTTTCGAGCGTAGTGGCAGAATGCTAGATCAGGCCAAAACAGAGTTGATCCTTTGTGCTTCTTAATTAATGGCAAGAGACGCTTCTTAAGACACTCTTCCGTGTAAATCGCACCGTTTATTGTTCCGGAAGTGATGAAGGGAGCACTTATTTCACCACATCCGCAAATCGCCTGCCAGATTAGAAACTTCTTTGCAAATTTCGATAGTTTCTTCTTTAGAACATCCTCCGGAACATCGAACTTCGACTTGGCAACGAAATATTCTTGCCCAGGAAGTTTACGGAAGTCGGCCTTGACGTATGTTTCGTCATCCATCACGATGCAACCGGATTTGGTGAGCAGCTTCGTGTATATTTTCCGGGCGCGGGTTTTCGCAGTGATGTTTTGTTTTTCATTCCGGTTTGGGGCTTTTTGCACTTTGTAAACATGTAACCCAGCACGCTTCATGGTTTTCTGCACAAAACCGACTGACACCTTAGACTTTTTAGCGACATCTCGAATTGACATGTTTGGACTTTCCTGGCCATTTTACTGTCCATTGGACCACTTTTACGACCACTGTCTTCCTTCCTTTGGACACTCAGACGCTCCTTGAAGGTTCTTATTACACGAGACACAGTTGTATTTGCAATTCCAAGCCTTTTAGCAATCCACCGGTGGGACGCCCCTGGATTTTGATTGTGAGTGCACAAAATTTTCTCACGGACAATTTCTTGTTTCGACGACATGACTGGAACTACTGAATGTATAACTATGAAACTTGGCAGATGTAAATAATACACTATGGATAAGATTTACTCAAATTTCTAGGTTTCTTACTCATACGATTCAAAAGTTACAGAAGATTTTCTGTGAGCCATTTTTATCGAACACACCCTTTAATTACAGAACAAGCCTAGAATTGTTGAATCTTGTTACCAGAATTTTACGGGTATACGTTGTTCAAGTGGATTGTCACAATGTGAGGTCTCGATTCCTGCTCCAGCCGGTGGAACTTGAAAATGTCCCTATTCTACTGGTCCACCTAGCGTTGTGTTGTCCGTTGTATAATGTTATGTGTTCAGTGTGTGAAACCGCTGGTTGAAGAAGATGTAATTCTTTCTCTCTAATTTTCTCTCTCTCTCTTTCTCTCTCTAATATTTTATCTTACCCCACCCTATTTGAAATCCTGGTGGCGCTCCTTCTGTGTGGTGGCTGCTTCTAAAACCAAAACCTTTTATGAACTGAAAAAAATACACTCTCATTGTAAACAAATTGCCGTCAAATGCTTCCGAAAAGGTCCACTAGTGGCGCTGTAATAAGAAAAGGGTTTGGTTCAAGAATACGCTAGCAAAGGAAAATAACAAGCTGGTATCATATAAGTACAGGGTGCGGCAGAAAATGATGCTATATTTTGTTCCATTTTTTTCAAATCCCATTTTCAACTGATTCAAGCAACAATATCAACATTTTCGAGTGCAGTTATTTTTATAAAGTCCTTTCAAAAAAATTTATTCAATGTGTCCTCCATTTTTATTAATAACATCCTCGAACCGATGCCGGAAACCAGAGCATGCCTTTCGGACGTTGTCTTCCGACATTGACTGCCATGTGCGTGTTATGGTTGACTGCAGGCTCGTGCTTTAACATATGCCCAAATCGAATAATCCAACGGATTAAGATCTGGACTGCTAGGGAGCCACAATTCCTTCGGCCGAAACTGTTATCGTTCAACCATTGTTGGGTTCGATTGGACGTGTGACACGGCGCTTCATCCTGCTGTAGGACAACGTTTTCGTCCTCTGAGAAGTTGGCTTTCACCCAGGGAAGCACTTGGTTCTTTAAAATACCGATATACACTTTGGTATTGATTTAAACTCCAGCATCAATGAAAACAGGCGGCATTTTCAAACCGTTGGACGCCACCAAGCCAAACATCATGACACCAGCCGGATGTTTGGTCCGAAATTTGAATTTCTGCGGTGAAATGAACCGGACCGTGTGGCTGTTGGCCTCAGCATCCATGCTGAAAAACTTTCCGTCGGAGTACAGGATTATCACTTTTTCATTCTTCATCAAGGAAAGCAATCTCTAGGAACGAGTCGCTCGTAGTTCCTTGACCCGGTCCGTAATCAAGTGGCGTTTCACTCTGGCTCTGGAAGATACATGCAGGTCTTCTTTGATTACTCTCCGCATAGATTTCTCCGAAATATTAGCTTGCTTTGCAAGTTTTCTTATGGAACGCACCGGGTTGCGAGCAATTTTTGCACGGACCGATTTGATCACGTTCGGCGTGCGTGCAAAGCGCGGACGTCCGCTTCCCGGCCTCCACTGCTTAGAACTATCCTGCAGGGACTTCTTTATGCGGTAAACAATTGCCAAATGGCACCCTACCAACTTGGCACTACTCTTTCGGCTTCTTCTGGGCGAGCAACAAACTGGTGATCACTTTGAACCTTTTGACGAATTTGCAATAAAACAAATAGAATGTTTGGATGCAGCACTTGAAAGTAGACATAAAAAATACACTTTCGACAGAAATTTGTCACTAGCTACACGAATAAACCCAATACTCAAGTTTGAACATTTTCGCATTATTTTCTGCCGCACCCTGTACCACGTTCTGTTATCCCAGATATCGATTTGATTCCCACTGTTATCACATAACAAATTTATTTTTTTTTAATATTGCCAGCAGTGCTTATTGCTAAGTGCTCTGTGCTCAGGGCTCAGTGCTCAGTACTCAGTGCTAAATGCTCAGTGCTAAGTGCTCAGTGTTCAGTGCTCAGCAGTCAGTTTTCAGCACTATGTACTCAGTGCTCAGTGCTCAGTGCTCACTATTTAGTGCTTTGTGCTCAGCACTCAGTGCTCAGTGCTCAGTGTTCAGAACTTAGTGCTTAGTGCTCAGTGCTCTGTGCTTAGTGCTCTGAACTCAGTGCTCAGTGCTCAGTGCTCTGCACTCAGTGTTCAGTGCTCAGTGCTCAGCACTCAGTGCTTATTGCTTTGCACTCTGTGCTCAGTACTCAGTGCTCAGTGCTCAGTGCTCAGTGCTTAGTGCTCAATGCTCAGTGCTCAGCACTCAGCACTCAGCACTCAGTGCTCAGTGTTCAGTGCTCAGTGCTCAGTGCTCAGTGCTCAGTGCTCAGTGATCAATGCTCAGTGCTCAGTGCTCAGTGCTCGGTGCTAAGTGCTAAGTGCTAAGTGCTGGGTACGCAGTACTCAGTGCTCAGTGCTCAGCACTCAGTGCTCACTGCTCAGAGCTTAGTGCTCAGCACTCAGTGCTCATCACTCAGTGTTTAGTACTCAGTGCTTAGTGCTCAGTGCTCAGCACTCAGTGCTAAATGCTCAGCACTCAGTGCTCAGTGCTCAGTGCTAAGTGCTCAGTATTCTGTGCTCAGTACACAGTGCTCAGTGCTCAGAACTCAGTGGCAATGCTCAGCACGCAGTGCTTAGTGCTCAGCACTCAGTGCTTATTGCTTTGCATTCTGTGCTCAGAACTCAGTGCTCAGTGCCTGTGCTTAGTAGTCAGTCTGAGCACTAGCAGTGTTTAGTGCTATAAAATGCTTTTAAAAAATCGGTAGATAGATTCAAAAATGCAAAAACCTTCTATGGAAGTTTGATTGCTTTATGTCTCAAAGATATCAAGTTTATTTCTCATATTGTGCTTTATTTAATTAGCAAGAGCCGCTCTTAATTGAAAGATGGAATCGTATCGCAGAATAGCTCAAAGCTTCGAACATCTTTTTTAAGTTCTGACGTCAATTGTTTATAGACCTTACCTTACCAATCAGACCAGGGCCGGTGTGGCCTCTGCTGTACACAGAAGTTATCTCCATTGTATTCGATCCATGGCTATACTTCGCCAGCCTCGCTGTTTGCGGAGAGCTTGCTCGTTACGTGCCTCTTCTTCTTGTACCCGTTTGATTGTTTTCATGCACCATTTTAACAGGGCTGTCGGCCGACATTCTTAAGACATTCCCAGTCCATCGTAGTCGTTGAAAGTATGTTGTTTTTTAACGCACACATGTATTATTCCAGTATTGACCATTCATAGCTCTTCAATGATCAATTTCATGGTAGTTATATACTAGTTGTTGTGCCAGCGTCGATGGTGTAGTAATAAGCGTAACTGCTACTGGCACCCCGTGGGTCTGAGTTCAATCCCAGTCAACGTCGGTGGTTTTTCTGAGGCGAAAAAATCTGGTCTCGTATTCCTTCGGAAGGGAAGTAAAGCCGTTGGTCCCGGCTCATGGTCATAGTAGTGTCCAGGTGGTGGAGTCGTCTTCCTGGCGTCGGTGATTATCACCCTGTGAGGAAATAGGCCGACGAAAAAAAAAATACTGGTTGCAAATGTTTTGTCCAATACTGTATATCCAATCGAAATACCTAAGCAGATGTTTTGTATGACTTTACTTTGCCTCAAAAAAACCCAAACTTCGCCAATTTTTACCTCATTTGAATGAGAACCTAGCCTTAAAGAAGAAATTATCCCTCATGGAAGCTCATAAGCAAAGATTTCATGAACTAATATTTCAATCTACACTGAAAATTTATTTTCGAAAATTAGCTTCCACTCGTTTCGTAAACATTGATTTTGTACATAGAACCAAATTGTATGAAACATTCATATTGCTTGTCATCTTACAAAATAATATCATTACACCTTTTTTGTACAATCCACAAAATCAATTTCGTGAAGACTAGCCAATCACTGCTTCCCTTCGGTCGTAGTCATAAATGTTTGTGTTCCTGCTGGGATGATGGGAAGCATTAATTTATCCCAAAATAGAAGTGAAAGCGCTGTCGAGAGTTAGAACCTCATGCACAATAATCAAGTTACTTTTCACGAGTCAACATGGCCTAGTGAGATCAACCACGGACTTAGTAACAGCTCTCCCTAAAAATGCATGATCGAATCCCATGTCCAATGTCTCAAACAACTTCTCGTGGTTACGCTTTTGTTTCAATTATTTTTTGAGCCGATAAAGTAGATCTGTCAGTCGTTCATGCAACCACCAGTGAGACGTTTCTTTTTTATTGGTAACAAATTACTCGTAGCTCTTTGTATTGTTTTCGTAGAATGAACGAATGTTCTTTCTTTGTCAACAAATGCTTAGTGCTTGTGGCAGTTGCGCGTGTGGCATTAAATACGAAGGTAGCTTCTTAAAAATTACAAATCTGTTTCGTTGCAGAAAACAACGAATAGATTTGTTAGTCCTACCTTCGATTTCGTAATATAAACGCAAATTAATTTTCAATGTACTACTCTCCTAAATCTGGGCTAGTGTCCCATTCGGCCTAATGGCCTTCGATCTTATGACATTCGGCCTAATGGCGTTGTATTCAGAGAACACATTATCATTAGCCATTAGCTAATTGTTATAGGCAAATGACGTAAAATACCAAGAGTAAAAAGCGTGAGAAAG
>JASCZW010011024.1:0-33680 GCA_034211315.2 Aedes japonicus | reverse complement strand
AATGGACCATTTGTTCATTTGACAGTTGCGTCCAATTCAGTCTACTTGTTACCAAAAAAGTCAACAAAGTTCGTAAAATCTAAATTTTCCAGAATGTTATCCCACCATATCTCCAGAACTGGTTCACACATCCCAGAAATATTAATTAGGCTCTATGGAACCATATTACCATTTTATTTTTAGAGTCTAATTCTGTAAAGTGGTTACTAAGATACCCGACTTAGTTCTTAACATCCGCGTTTTCCGGAAATTCGCCGAGAGCACGTTACAAATTCCGGATACATTTAAAAATGTTCTATGGGACCACAGTACCTCCAGAACAGGATATTCGAATCGAAAATAATTCCATTATGTGTGGCACAGTTTAGAATTGGCCATAGACTACTGCGTATATTTCGGAAATACATTAGCAAGATAGTATTCTGTTTTAACTTAAATGTTCGAGTGTATGTGAACTTTAGATTGAAAATACAGAAAAAATCTATCTCATCTCGATTCTGAAGAAATTTGCGGACTTTTCCCGGAATACGTTTCATCAACCGGCGCACATAATTCTCATCCATCGATTTGGCAATCTTATTCCACTTGGTTCTCAATTACATGACGACACTGCCATTCACCTTCAGCTTCCTCTTCATAATAGCCCAAAACCTCTCTATTGGTCTGAGCTGGGGGCAGTTTGGTGGGTTGAGTTCTTTCGGTATATACTGAATCCCGTTGGTTTCATACCACTATAGCACTGTTTTACTGTAATGACAGCTTGCAAGATCTGGTCAAAACATGACAGCTTCATTGTGAGATCTGATGAGTGAGAATATTTGCTTTTGGCGACATTCCGTTCTGTACAGCTCAGAATTAAATGTGTTATCAGTGATGAAAACCTTGGTCTTCTTACCGCAGCTACGGATGCCTTGACAAATCATGTATTTTTGTGCAAATTTATCTGCAAACACAAACTTTTACTTGTTTTTGTCCCGGTAGTGGTTTGAAATCAGCCTTTACATAGGTTTCATCATCCATGAGGAGACAGCCATTGCAATTTGTCAACACCTGATCATACAGTTTTTTGGCACGGATTCTGGCTACATTGTTTTGCTTTTGATCCCTATTTGGATGCCTATAGGCACTGTATGACTTGAAGCCTTCCCGGAGACGAATCCTTTCTTGATGACTTTGTTCCTCAGCTGACGGTTGACAGTACCCGCCCGAAGCTTGCTTTGAGGCTTGTGATCCGTCGACAAAGTTTCTCTTTACTTTTTTAAGACACGCCCCACGGGTTTTCGGGGAAAACCCAACAGTTTAGCAAGTTTTCACCCAGACCACAAAGGATGTTCCAAATGATTGCGCAAAGTTATTTATCTAATTTTCTTCCATTTTGTATTTCGCTGAAACACGTTCGAACTTTACCGCGCAAAAAAACGTTTGATGTTGTTATTGTTATAGGGAACACATGTCATAGTTTACAAAACCAACCACAAGGGGCGCTGTAAGAATAAAAAATGTGTGTTCCAATACTAAACGGGCCACACTTTGGTACACATTCAATGAGATCATGATACCTCAACTTTGGCACTCAATTCGGTTGAGTGGTTGCTGAGAAACATGAATTAGTTTCCAAAATCCATGCATATTCGGAAATTGTTCCGCCAATCTCCGAATCGAAATATCCAATTTTAAAACATTTCCATTGCGTTCAATGTGAAGGTTATACTTTTCTTTTGGTGGTTGTAGCGCTCAAACACAGACATACATACACTATAACAGGCATAATATGATTTCGTCGAGCTGAGTCCAATGGCTAATGATACTATAGTTCTGACTATAAATGTAACTGTACAGTTTTCCAGTTTTAAAAAGTTACGATATTTACTCAACGATGATCATTGAATCATCTGGAAGGTTATAAGATATAATGTCATAACCTGGGAGGTGTTAGGTCGTCCAAACTGTTTTTGAGTTCAAAATGTAGGGTCTACAGTTGTAATTGTATTTTTTTTCCGGCAAAGTTGCAGTGTGTATTCATGTATGTAACATGGTTGAAAACGTAAAGGGTGTCCACGATGAAATTGCCACACAATGAAATTGCTCTAACTTTTTAACCGTTGGGTAGAATTTAATGAAAATTTTAACAGATTTAGTTCTTAGTGCATTATTTACATCCTGTAAGTTTAAAAGTCTGTGATCAAAACTCGCGGAAATGGAGTCGAAAGAACAGCTCGTGCGTGATCAAATCTTGCGTATTCATCACGAGAACAAGGATCTCTCGCATCGTTCCATCGCTAAAACGTTGGGAATCGCGAATTCCACGGTGTTGCGAGTGATTAAGCGGTTCGAGGAACGGTTGACCACCGATCGGAAGCCCAGAAGTGAAGGAAAAAGTATTCCGTACAACACCAAAAATCACAACCGCGTAGTTGGGGCCTTCAACCGAAATCCGAACGCCTCCGTTCGGGATGTGGCTAAGAAGCTGCACTTAGCCGAAGTTTTGTCCAGAAGGCCAAAACTAAGGCTGGGCTTCGAACGTTCAAGGTACAAAAGGCCCCTAATCGCGACGAGAAGCAGAACAAGTCCGCCAAAACCCGTGCCAGGAAGTTGTACCTCAACATGCTGACGAAAGTTGAATGCTGCATCATGGACGACGAAACATATGTGAAGGCCGACTTCAAACAGATCCCCGGCAACCTGTTTTTCACGGCCAAGGATAAGTTCAGCGTTCCGGAGCATGTCCGCACTCAGAAGATGTCCAAATTTGCGAAGAAATTCCTGGTTTGGCAAGCCATCTGCACGTGCGGGAAGCGGAGTGCACCTTTCGTGACCCAGGACACGATGAACGGACAGGTGTACATAAAAGAGTGCCTCCAGAAGCGGCTGCTTCCTCTCCTGAAGGCCCACAACGTCCCAACCATCTTCTGGCCGGATTTGGCCTCATGCCACTACTCCAAGGACGTGCTGAAGTGGTATGCGGACAATAAGGTCAATTTCGTGCCGAAAATGTTCAACCCTCCCAACACTCCGGAGCTCCGCCCCATCGAGAAGTACTGGGCGATTATGAAGCAGCACCTTCTTAAACGACCTAAGGTAGTGAAGACAGTCGAGGAACTGAAGAAAGTATGGGTTAACATGCAAAAAACGGTTGATTCACAGGTTGTGCAGAATCTTATGGCCGGGGTTAAGGCCAAGGTGCGGGCATTTGCGTATGGACTGTAAATAAAATACGAGTAAAATGGTAAAATGAAGTTTAATAGTTATTTCTCTATCCCTGAAAATTTGTGTGTGGCAATTTCATCGTGGACACCCTTTATCGTAACTTTGTATAGCCGAAACAGCTACAGTTGAAATTACAGATCCTAGGTTCAGTACTCTAAAACAAGTTGGATGACTTAGAACCTCCCAGATTATCTCATAAGCTCCGTTGTCCTCTCATAAGATCAAATGAACATAGTTGAATACATATCGTACATTTGTACAACTGAAAAACTACAGTTTTGAACAATTGGACAGTCGGGTATGACCCAGAACATCCCAGATTTCATCATAATGTTGGTTGATTTTTCAGAAGATCCAATAAACATGGTTGAATACATATCTTAAATTTGCCTATCCGTAAAACTATAGTTCCAACTGTCCTATAGCTTGATTCATTTAGTATCTGGCCGCTCAAAATGAGACATTTCTTCGCCTTTTTTTCTACCACATCTGAAAATCAGATGGTTTTTTGATCTTTATCTTTATCTCTATTTGGAGCAGTGAAAAGCCCGTTTGAGTAGAGCTGCAGCAACTCTTTCTCAAATGGGCACAGGAAAGCTCCTTTTCTTTTCGTATTTACAGAATGTCACATAGTTTCCAAATGATACAATGATTGCTTTAATCTACTAAATGAGCTATACAAAATGAACTAACTTGGACTAAAAAAAATCTAACGTGTATTGTTCTGTGGACCTGTACTTTGCAAAATCTTCTTCGAAGCGTGGGACGAGGACCATCGAAGTCAAATTCGTTGGTTCAGCGGTTTAAGGATCGACAAATCCTTGAAAATGGCTCGTAATGCCCGTAATTTGTTCGAGCACCGTATAGAAAAAGGAGCGAAGTCTAGCGAAGTTGATGATTGGGAATGTTTCTGTTGAGAAGCAACAACTGTCGAGGACAATCAATTTTCGTTAGAAGAAGGTCAGAAATAAAGAGCGTTTTTGAAACATCACGACGTACACAAGACGTACAGAGCTCAAACGAAAGCTGAGTATTCTAAAGTTTGCATTAAAAAAATGGGCTTTTTTCGGATGATGATAAGAAATAAACTAAGGCAGATAATTGCTTTTGATAAATTTCTCATGAAAGGTAATTATTTATGTTATCGTTAAGTTCAACTCAGTGGACGCTGTGATTCTACGCCCCATCAAAAAAAAGGTAATTATTTAGGTTCACTTGCAAAACGATTCGACGCCCTTGCGATAGCCTTCCGGCAGTTAACTCGAACATTTGCCATGGTGGAAAAAACATGCGCGTAGGCATGCTTTTGAGTTCTTTCTTCGTTTTATTTATCAATTCCTTCTCTGATTTCGCGACAAAATTATTGGAGTAGATCTTACGCTTCAGGTTTGCCCAGAAATTATCGATGGGATGCAGCTGGGGGACGTGAGACGGGTTCGCCAACTAGGGTAACACATCGATATTTAACGGCTCAATCTCCTCCAACGATCCCTTCGAGTAGTGAGCCGTCGCCAGATCCGACCAGAACACCGCGCCTACGCCATTATGGTATTTCTTGATGAACGAAAGAAGTGCGGTTTTGATATCCCCGTCTCGCTGATTGTCAGCCACCGCAGCACCTTGTTGGAGAACTTGGTGTGTGAAACGAACTTTACCTCGGACCTCACTTCCTTCTTGGGAGAAGTAAAATACGAAGTGCCCTGCCAGTCGTTGCCATCCAGGTGAGATAGGTCTCGTCGTCCATCACCACCGCCGTCGCGATTCGCCGGAAAATTGAGTTGACCATCTTATTCAGCCGCTGCCGCTGCGGCATTGCCTGCAGCTCTGAAACCAGTGGACATGACTTCCGCTTCCTGACATGTATGTTCATGCTTGTCAGGTACTTTTTCACTGTTTGGCCGGTTGAACCGACCTCCCGGACAAGCACACGCAGCGATGTAGCCACTTTGCCCTCGGTCTTTGGAGCATCTTGTAGCTCAGGGTCGTCGGCCGTCCGGGGCCGGGCTTTCTTTCGATGCTCTGATTGTTGTCTAATAGTGCCAAGATGTTTTAGATGCCAAAATGGGCATATCCGGTGTCCACAACGTGGCGAGGGTGCCGTTCTTTGAACGCACACACTTCTGAACGGAATTGCTTCACTTCTTTGGCCATCACGGTTAGAGTTTGCGGATGAGCTGTCCAATTTTGTCTGGCTGACTCTGTGGGTTACTATGATTGACGCTGCATCAGGTAGTTTTGTCAGTGCAGGTAAAGGTAAACCCATAAAAATCTGGAATGTTTATCCATTTTTGATATGCAAATGTTGTCACAATGGTTATATTTGTTTTATAAACTTACGAGGCCAGTGAATGCCAAAACAATCAGCTCGTGCTTATACTTATTTTATTTGAGGCAGATGAAAATAGTTGATATCCCGCATTTAAAGACAAGCCATCTCCGAAACTGTGTAGTAAACAAGAGATGACATTAAACACACAAAACTGGAAAACAGAAGTTTTGAGAGAATAAACCCAATTTTAAAGAATTGCAAATTTTCGGTTCACCTTATATACATATTTCATTAAGTGTACTGAGGTTCCATCAAGCGTACTGCGCGACTCATGGATTATCCTCCCCTACAGACTCTTACTCTGTACTTGCCAAAGATTGCTCTTAACACCCTTCGCTCAAAACCTCCGAGAGCCCGCAAGTCCTCCTTAATCATTATCCACGGCTCATGCCCGTAGAGAACATCCGGTCTTATTAGAGTTATATACAGGATACACTTCGTACGGGAGCTAAGTCTAGTTGACCGCAGTTGCTGTGGAGCCCGTAGTTGACACGATTTCCAAAGATAATAAAGACCGTATTCGATGAAATTTGGACACACGCAATTGTTCGTACGTTTTTAGCGTGTGGATAAAAATTATTGAAATTTTAACTGAATGTATTTCATTGTGTTGTGTCAAACCCAAACGTTTCTCATCGATGGATCGGAAGCAACAAGTCTCGGAATCGCACACCGTAACTGCGTTCACATGTGATCCAGACGTTCAAGGACCGGCAGCAACAGCGGGCGACGGCAGGTGGCAAAAACGCTGGGCACATCAAGTCCGGAGAAGGCCAGGATGGTGTTGAACCGACTTAAGCGTTATCCCAGCATTGTGCGATCAGGGATGTTGCGAAAGAAGGCGAAAGTTTCAGTTTGGTTTGTGTCACAGAAAACAACGAGCGTTCCCAGGATCACATGTATCACAGGTCCGCAGAAGGTGCCCGAACCGGAGCGATCAAACAAAACGCGAACTCGGTGGCCAAAACTCGTGCAAGAGAAAACTGTACAGGAGTGGCTCACTAAAGCCGTTCTGCATTGTGATGGACGATGAGACCTACATTAAAGCCGGCGCAAACAAATGCCAGGACAGGAACACTTACGTCGCCACCTCTAAGTTGGCCGTTCCGGAAAGTGTACGGAAGAAGAATCTGTCGAGATTCGCCAAAAATTCGCTGTACTGGCAAGCGATCTGCGGATGTGTGCAAAGTGAGTCAGCCCTTCATCACCTCTGGGACCGTCAACGGACAAATCTACTAAGGACGAATGCCTCCAAAATGACTTCTGCCCTTCTTGAGATCTACACGATGGCCCGACACTGTTTTGGCCGGTTTGGCATCTTGCCACTATGCCCGGCCCGTCTTGAACTGGTACAAAGATAATAATGTAGTTTTTGTGCCAAAAGACGTCAACCCCTCAAACACTCGGAACTTCGCGCAATTGAAATATGTTTGTGCAATCTATGAAGGCAAAGCTCGTTAAAACTTCAAAACTGATAGAAAATGAACTTGAACTAAAGAGAAAGTGTGAGTTAAAAGTAAGTAACGCAAGTCGGTCCTATCATTGCCAAACATTTGATGAGGAGGTCAAGGCAAAGTGCGGGCATTTGGGTTGAGGAGAGGGTTCAATAAACCAATGATGTCAAAACTTAACCGTTTAGTAGTACTTTATTTCCAAAAAGTTTGAATAGAATCGGGCACAAGGAAAATTTTTGGTGACCTATTTTGTGTTTCCAAATTTCATCGAATACAGTCTTTACGCCTCCACGTCTCACGGCAGTTATCATTGTCTACAGTAACCAGCGAGCCGACATTGTTGAATTCGTCGACTCCCAAGAAGCATTGCAAAAACTATCCAGCTCTATCAAATTTTATTAAAGTCTTATGAAAGCCACTAGAAATCAATTTGGTTAGATTATGGCAGCAAGAGGTGCCAACAGGTTTCAAGTTTTAGTCAAGTATTTGAGAACCTACACTTCTTTACAACGATCTTAAAATCTTGTCTTCCAGAGTTCCTTTTACTCCTATCAAAGGTTTTATTTTGACTTTATGAACTCGTAAAAAGATGTTTTGAATTGTCGTTTTAGGACTGATTGAAATTATCTTATAATGGTCAGTTGAAAAAGCATTTTCAAACCATTTTGCCTCCAGTAAATGCATTAAAAGGCAAATTGGCTTTGAGGAAAGTCACCAAATGACCAAATAGTTTTCTAGTAGCCATTGCGAAGATGATTTGACTTTTTGGCGAAACTGTGAGTTCTTCCAATCACCATATTGAAATCTATGAAATAATTTAAATGTGGAAACAAAAATTCCAAATTCTAAATGTACTACAAATGAACTGTAGATCAGAGGCCGATTTTGGCATTATTTTTGATAACCTTATTGAATTCCACACATTTTCAGGAAATTCATGATTAATTTATTGAATATATTTATTTCAATTTTGTTTTTGTTGATGAGAACTCGTATAATCTTCGAGGCGCATTTATTTTCGGCCCTTATCGTGCCAATATTCACCATAAAATTAAATGCGCATATGATTTGGAGCATGATAAGCTATGAAAATAACTCAATTTGTTTTGGATATTTGGCTATCAAACAAAATTTTCCGCAACACTAGAATGATTTTACAAGACATTTTATACTGATAAATGAGCAGAGAAGTGCAGAGAATCGAACAAAGCAGAACAAGAAAAACCAACCACGATATCACCGTGAAGTTTGACAGCGGTGGCCGTTTGGCCCTTTGCTGGTTTTGATGGAGGCCAACAGGTTTTATGAAGGTTCTCAAGTGGTCATAACATCTTTCACTAGAACATTTTCAAAATCTTTATAATCTAATGATGGTTTTATTAATTTGTTTTCAAAACCGTTCCACAGCCGAAATTTGTACATAGTGGCCCACTCTATCACTATGTGCAAATTTCGGCTTTTAAGATGCATAGAGAGGTGTTGGTAGACAAAACAGCTTTGAATGTAGTTTTATCAACAAAGCCGGGAGGAGTGCTATACGGTTGAAATAAAACTAATATTGTTACTTGGGCTACCTAGAACTCGATCGCTCGTTACACTGCTGCCTATTTGGACTTTGTCTGTTTTGGACGTGTTCATCATCAACCCACTCTTGACTGCTTAGCGCGTTAGTCTGGTGTACTGCTTTTCCACTGCCTCAAATGTTCTGCCAACAATGTCTACGTCATCGGCAAAGCAGATAAATTGACTGGATCTATTGAAAATCGTGCCCCGCATGTTGAATGCCGCTTGTTTCACAGCACCTTCAAGAGCAATGTTGAACAGCAGGTACGAGATTCCATCACATGACGAAGTCTCCTGCGGGATTCAAATGAGCCCGACAGTCCACCCGACCTCACACAGCACTAGGTTCCATCCATTGTACCCTCCCGTCCAAGATCCAAATTCTCGTCATGTGGAAATTGACAAAAGTTCTGTCTTAATCATAATCAGTTTACTTTCCATAAAAAAAAAACATCCAGCATTATCGTAAACAGCGCCTTTCAACTACCAAACGGCACTTTCATCCACCTTTGGAAACGCTTCAACTTCCATCGAAATCCCTTCCGTCATCACATTTTGATTGGCACCATAATCTCGTCCCCAAAGTGATTTGCAACCGTTGTTTAAAGCACCATTCAACACGCTCAAAATTACCGATAAAAAAAGGCCAACCACCGGCCTCGCGCTTTGTTCACGTACAGCACCAAACACCTTAACATCAGTGTAGTACCAAATGGGTCAACTCGTAACACTTTCTGTAATTGTTACGAGCGGTACTTGTTCGTCGTCGTCGTCGTCGTCGCCGTCGTCGTTCTCGGCCAGCATCACATCCCATCATCGCCCTTCGGTGGCTTGGGAGAATCGTAATAACTTTCCCAGCCATATCACACACGGGTCCTTTGCCGGATTCGCGAGGATGGCGCGTGTTGCAACTTTTTACGAGGTGCTAAATGTATTACCGCTCGGCAAAGCGGTGCACCTGATCCCGAACTACCATCATCATTGAGTCAATAAATTTCGAAGGAGCAGGAATCAGTGCAGCCGTTTACTGCTTCCGAGCTCGGTCGACGACGTGATAGTAAAATGATTTTTGTGAATGAAACCGAAACATAACCTCGGCACGGTTCGTTTCTTTATTATTATTTCGAGGCGGGAGGAAGGCGGGGAGGAAGGCCACGGATGATTCCACAGGTTTTTATGTTGTGTACTTAGGTATAAGAGAGTATGAATTTAATATAGAGGCAATAACAGTCGGAGAGCAGTACTCAAACGGGCAAGAGTCGTGTTGTAGTTCCCAGCGACGGTCTAAGCCAGGGAGTAAGCGGCAGCCTGAAAATGATGTGCTAAGGAGAGATAAAATAAAAATAAGTATAAAAATGGAAATAAAATTATATCTCAGCGTGTTTGGGGGAGCAAGCTTTTCTGTACATATAAACAGACAGAACGCCCGACTGCAGATCCGTGCTTGGTTCGGGTGTTGGCCACACAGAGTGTCTTTCCTTGCGTTTTTATGTGTTTCGTACCCTCTGTTTTCACATTTCCACCCTCCACCCCACTGCGAGACACTCCGGCGAACGACTAGACTACCGATTCAACGGTTATAAAACTCTCCCTCTCTCACCGGTAGTAGCCCCGATAGAAGATTCCGAGGAAAGAGTGCAGAACAAACACACTGCAAATTTTTACAAATTCATTCACAAAACTTTTCCCGCCAATTTTTTTCTTCTCCCCTCTGTTTCCCATTCTTTATTTACACTCCACCACAGCTTTCCAGCTGCCCACCCACTCTTATGATTGCTATTGAAATGATGGCATTATTTTTCCGAGCTTCCACGTGCTGCCGGCATCAGCGGCATGAGGAGACAATACCGATGTTGTTTCTTTTCCACTCACTGAGCTATCTGATCAGCTGACTTTGTTGGAATAGACACTTTCGGGGCCGGTTCGGAGTCTTGGAAGATGTTTACTGGTTTGTTTTTCCTACGGTCTCGTTTTTTTATGGCAACCTAAGCAGAAACTTTTTATGTTCTGATGTTTGCGTTCGAATGTGGCTGCAAGAATGAGGCTGGGGGCTCGGCCATTTACTTGTGCATCGAAAGTGATTAGAAAAATAAATAGGTTTGCTGTTGGCAAAATATATAGGGTTTTTTGGTCGATACAGGACAGGAAGGGGGATAATGAAAGTGAGTTGGCCATTTTTCACGTCACTTGAGGTTTCCTTTTTTTTCCTGATTAGGGAAGGAAGTTCTTACAAGCTGCAACCAAACACTGTATTTTTCAAGGACATTTTATCGCTCTTTTCTGGATAAAAGTATTCAAAAAGATTGAAAGTCAGGTCCACTTAGAATCCGGACGCTTAAGCTATGCGATTATGTTTGCAAGAAAAAAGTGGACAGATGGCATCTAGCATCATCTAGCTTCACGTTTTTCAAGAAAGGCCAAAGAAAAACGTGGTACGAGCAAAACGGAATAAGTAATGATTAAATTTGTTAGAAGACTAATGAATACATCATTATTAGTCAAACATAAAGATAAACTCAATTGCTTGGCTTGGAAAAATGAGCACGTGGATGAGCATGATTAACCGCTCGAGGTTGCTACTCCGTTATTTCCAGATCAGCTGTGATTAGCATACATCCTCAATGTGAAAAAAAACAGGTGATTGCAGCGGGATTCGTTTTGGAAAACGACATGTTGAATTCAACTGACGTCGACAGTTGATATTTTCTACACAGAGATGCAACAGTTAAATTATTCAAATTAGTTCGGAGAAAATTCTACCAATATCTCTTCTTCGAATATCGCGAATGTAATCTTGCTGGTAGGGAAGCACATATTTTGTTATTAAAAACCGATTTAAAAGCAATGATTTGCTTTTGTTCAACGGACAATGTAGACCTAAACCACCTTGTCGTTTCTGCTTAATTATTTGCTCGTATCTCACTCGATGTTGTACTCGTTGTAATTCGTTTGCCTGCGGATTCAGGTAAACGGAATATCGATGACAAATACCATAACTTTGAGCAAATGAATGTGTTCAGGAGCCAAACCCGTTGTTTGATGTCTATTGTCCTCGATCGGTTGATCCATAGAAGAGCGTTTATGCTTCTCCACAGTTTTTCCCAGTTAAGCTGCATACTTTCTTGGAGACTATCTTTGTATATTACTCCTAGGATACTAATCTGATCATGGACCACGAACTCTTCAGGTGTGTTGAAGTTGTTTCCGATTTGTAACGCGACAGATTTCCTTAGATTCAGCCTAGCACCAGACTCCATTCCAAAATCTCTAAAAGCGTTTATAATTCTCGGCACTCTCGATGGATCCTTCAGAACGATTGTGACATCATCTGCGTATGCTGAAACTATCCATTGCTGATGGCTGATATGTAATCGATGAAGGTTTGTAGGTACAATACAAAAAGGATCATGCTCAAAGATCGATTAATGTTGATTGATTATGAGAGTTTGCCATTGATTAGTATTTGGGACTTTGAGAGTCTCGTAGTTAGCGTTAGAAAATTGACAAAATCTTCGTTAATTCCCGTTTCACTCAAAGTCGATAGGAGAAAATTGTGGCTTACCCGGTCAAAAGCATTATTCAGGTCACAAGCGATTATTAGACTGTTATGACCTGCTCGACGTGCCTCTCCAATTTCATCGCGAATCAAGCAAGATGCTTCGAATATATGTATTTCGGGTACCATTGCTACATTTTTGGTTGTCCGATAAGAGATTTGGTGTAACCTTAGTTAACCGATCTTTGAGAATGCGACTAAGGATTTTGTAATCTGCGTTCAATAGGGAGATGGGTCTATACGAATTTATACTGTTGTCAGCTGTGTTTTTCTTGACCAAAACGATGATTCCTTCAAGCTGTTTCTCACGTATTGTACCATTTTTCATCTCGTTGAGAATCTCCACGAACTCTGCCTTGATTTTGCTCCATTATCGCATGAAAAAATTCCTTGTCAGTCCGTCCTTTCCTGGTGATTTTACGTTGCTATTCTGCTAGCATCAGCCGATTATCGGCACAACTCCTGCCTAGATGCATAATATTTGCACAGTGTTTGCAAGTGGGCTCTTGATTGCTATACGTGACGTAGGTGCTATAACCTCGAATGCTGATAGGATGGCATAGCTATTTTCAGCTGCAGGCGAACGATTTTCACTACACTGGATACCTCGGGAAATCTGGATGACTTGCATTTCTGCTCCATGGTGCTGATTACCGAACCATATCGTTCCATGAATTCGCTGATACAACTGGTGGGCATTCGCGGTGGTAGATGATGGAGTTTTACGTCCGTTCCCACATCTTCAATCGCCAGTCGCATTCGGTGTACCTTGCTGTCACTGATCAGGTCGAGCTTTCCGTCATAGTCCCTGACCGACTTCAGGACTCTATCCTAGCTGTGTAGTTCCACGTAGACCTTGCCTTCTGTCAGATAGAACTGAACTGCTGCTACTTCGCTTGGTGTCAGGTGCAACTGATCCGCAATGAAGTCATAAACTAGTGCCTGCTTGATGTTTGGGATTCCTCGGATGTCCAGATAAAAGGTATGTAACCTTAATGAATCCATGATGAGTTTAGGGGAGCTCCCTCACTGAAGACTTCGCTTTTAGACCCCTTGGGATATAGATTTTTTTATACTATAACTGCTCAAGGATCAAAATACGTTTGTACAGTGTGACGTCTGTTTGAATACTGTTCTGATATAAGCCTCATAGGTTTATTCTATTGCTTCGAATTATGTTTCCTAAGCGGGCCCTTCGCGTCCTATCTCGAATATGCTTGTCATCATTGGTCTGATACCCATTCATAACATAACCCCTTTCGAAAATAGTGCAATTACTTTCAGTTATTAGAAAATGAGTAAACCAGGTATTTTGGATATTCCTTCCATAAAACATATGGATGAATAACAACATAAGTTGCAAAGAAAATGAAAAGTGTACTTTTAGTCTTTTCCCATAGATGGAAAGTAACAAGTATAAGAGTGAATCGTGCATGAGTCGCTAGTATCACATCTGATGTAAGTGCCTTTTTATAAACGTTCTACGACGTCGTAGTGAAAAAAATTACTATAATGTGTCATACTTTCACTACTGCTCAAATTCTTGGTCTCACATGCTTGTTTATAACATGAGATTCACCTTCTCACCGCCGACAAGGTGGAAAATTTGACCCACGAGAAGGATGACTTTAGTTCAAAAGACTATTAAAGCAAAGCTAACCGATACAGAGAAGAATTGTTCTATAGCCTCTTGGCTACTCGCCTCTCTAAGCAAACCCTACGCGTCTTACTCTTTTCATAAATCCTTAGCTTTTAATTCTTTGGAAGCATCCGTCCTAAATAACACTTTTCGATGAGATTTCTTCAGTTCGAAAGGTCTGATTCCTAGCTAAACAATATGGTGTTATAGTTAGTGCTTTGATCACGGCTGTCGTACAGATCCCACATTTAAATTATAATATATATTTGCATTTACTGCACCTGAAACATCAGGACTCATTATTAGTTGCTCACAATCATGATCAAAACACTCACCCTTTTCGATAATGAAGCGAACAATAAGATTATTAATGATACCAACTGTATAGGTATATTTGATGTTCAATCAATGACAATTAGAGAATAAGCAACAATGAAAAAATTGTCAGCAAATGAAAAGGGCACATTTTGTCGTTTTCCTAAATTATTTGATATCAGGTATTTGTAGATTGTTCCTAGCTTTGTCTAAGAGTGAATTGCGGCTAAACCCGCCAGTATCACACCTTTTTCAGTGCCTTCAAATAAGCGTACTACGACGTAGCAATTTAAAGAAAGAAGAGTGTGATACTACCACTGCCGATCATGTTCTTGGTCACTCATGCTGGCCTTTTGCATGAGATTAGCCCTCTCACATACGACAACCATGATCTTCGAGAGGGACTTTTGACAGCATGCATATAACATAATGATATGTTCTGTCCAAGTAAGACTTGTTCGCGACAAAATCTGGACACACCTTAATACGTATATCTCTGGAAATACTTCATCAACGCGTGAAATATTTCGCAGACTGATGAACGTATGTTCATTGTGTAAAATAAATGTTTGGTGATTTTGAAACGAAGACATGTATGAATACGTTAAAAGAGAAGAAGCAATTGGCTGGTCTTCACGGATTTTGTTCCGGGCATTGTACAAAACGGTGTAGAGCCTGCCCACACTGAATTTCAAATAATTTTCATTCAAAGGCGATTTTGAACTATTTCAAGGATTGCTGAAACGTTTCACTTATATAACAGCTGAAACTCTCCACTTTATTTCGCAAGGCAAGGACTGACGGCGTACAAAGTGAAAAAGGTGCAACCATGATAAAAAGCAACATTTCACTGCAAAAGGCCGTGCTAAGGAGCTTGACATCATTTTTTCTGCAATCATTTTCTTGTTTCACAATGGACGACAAAACATACGTAGCTTCCGGGTATGACTTTTTACATCGCAATCAAAAGAGCGCCATTGCCAAGCATTTCCGGACAAAGAAGGTATCCAATATCCCAAAGAAGTATTTGATTTGGCAGGTCATATATAGTTGTGGTCGAAAATCTAAAAGTGTCATCTCTACCGGCACTATCAATGAGGATGTGTACGAAAAAGAATGTCTGCAGAAGCGGTTGCCACCGTTTATCAGAACGACTCTCCAGCTCTGTTTTGGTCTGATCTTGTCTTTTGTTACTATCCCTAGTAGCACACTTGTTGCCATTCGGTTGAGATAACATCAATATGACTTGCTAAGTCATAATCAAGTTTCTATAACTAATTATGACCGTAGTGTGCTACTTGGGATGTGAAATCCGTCCTGGAATGGTATAAGGAACAAGAGGTCAAATACGTTTCAAAAATAGTCAATCCACCAAACTGTCCAGCACATTGCCGAATATAGAAGTACTGGGTTCTAGTTCAGCGGAAACTTTTTGAAACTAAGAAGAAAGCAAATGGCACCGATGATTTCAAGAGAAGATGAAGAATCGTTTCGGCGGGCGTATCTGAGGATACCGTACGGAACCTGATGGTGAGTGTACCACCGAAAGTTTGAGAATTTTACAGAAAGAAGGATTAACATCTTGGTCAACTGTTTCTAATAATTTTAAATCTTTTATTGTGAAATAAACAATCGGTTGTGTTGAATTATGTGTTTTTTTGCTGCTGTTATTTTGGAGTCCGCGATTTCACGCTTTATACGCAGCAGCAATTTGCTTGAAATAGTTGTAACAAATATAAGCTTTTGCATACAACATTGTGAACAATGTTTGCAATATCACAGATCACCAAATGATTTTTAAAGTTAATATGTTTGCTTTGTTTCGCTCCATTTATTTGCATAATTTCAAAACTCACACCATTTTCTTGAGCTGTGTGGCTATGAGCGATTTTTTTCAAATTTCAATAAATTCAGCTAAATAGAAAAAAAAGATGAATTTTGACAGACGCGTTAAATGTTCAATTGCTAGTCAAAGTAAGTATAAACAAAAGAATTCGTTGCAATTGGGTGATGGGTTTATACCAAATCTGGCATTTCGGAAAGCTGCATTAGATTGCTCAAAACATTATATATTTTTTTTCAAACTGTCAAGCATTAACGCATGTTGACGGATATTGTTCAAAAACGTTCTTCAAGGCCATAGAAGTTCAGCAACGACTCCCTAGTGTTTAAAAAAGCTACCGCACCTGCTGGAATAAAATAGACTCCTGTTTTGCCAGGAGCTCCAATACCTATGACACTACGGTACCGCTAAAGGTAAGAACGATAATCGCTTAACCAACTCCGGTGGGATCGTGGTAGTGGGAGCTGTTGATGACAGAAAAGAGGGAAAGGCTCGTCTTGTCGAACTTCGGGGGCCGCTGGACCTTTTCGCTTGCTTGATCCCTATTCTAGAGGCAGCTTAAGTCTTCTGTTTTGTATGTTCAATGCTGCCGATCATGAAATATAAGTATTTTAGCTCATAATATCCCAGCATCCTAAAATATGATCCTAAAAATGATTATGATAAGAGCCAAATGGTCTCATGATAAGAATAGTTCTTGTACTATAAACATCTTGAGTTTATCCAAGGAGTAAAAAGAGGAAGAATAGCAACCCCGCAACAACTGAGAAAGTCTTCTATCCCTCTCTTGGGTGCGTTGTTATCACAAACACATTAACAAGTTAAGGTCAAAGCATCGGAGCCCACTTGTTGAGATCGCTCCATACAAATCAGATCCGATAACCGTAAAGCGTTCTGATTCACACGACCCACCTTAGTAAGCCACGTTCCAATGCAGCCACAAATAATTAAAAAAGTGTTCAAATCGGATTAATATCTTAATTGCCCTACAATCAATTATGACCCCCTTCATCATTCCTCATTCCTTCTCAGCTCATCTTCACCACCATCCTTTCCCAGGCAAATCACAAGTCGAACGGTCAAAGGAGCAAAGAACACTTAATCATTATCATCGCACTCTTCCTTCTCGCGCACCAGAGCATCGTCATCATCAAAAGATGATAAAAAGCAACTTCTTGAGTCTCTTTCCTTTCAGCATCCACCACCCCTCGACTTCCACCGCCCGTCTACGTTCCTAAGTTTGCAACCTCTTGCAGGAGGACTTTTGCTTCCGCTCTGTTTTGGCCTTCCCTTTATTCGCTCGGTTTGACTTCATTCATCCTTCTTTGATCGGCGCTGCTCTTGGCTTATTGGGATTGGGTTGATAAAAGTGAGAGATAGAAACAGAGAGAGAGAGAGGGAGAGCGCACGGGAAGGGTTTTATGTTTTATTCACCGTATTTACTGCACTGGTTGATTTTATTAACCCACAAACAATAAATCATTTCACATCCTTTCGCCAAACGTGGATTGGGTGAATAGGAGGAACCACCCGGGTTTGACCTTTTTTCCGGAAAGACAAAACTGATATGATGGGATAAAAAGTGTTTATATGGATCGGTTGTTCAGTTGCGACATGGAGATAAGGAGGTTTGATGATTGAAATTTTGATGGAGCCACTTTGTAGTGCCTTTAAATCAACCCCCTGTAGTGCTTGAACGACATCAGTTCCTCGTCTTCATAAACCGTTTCCTACTCAATCAGATCTTCAAATCAGCAAACCGATTAAATTGCCGCGATGTCACAGTAGATGCTGCTGGTGGCGTTGTTGTCACTGCCACTGCCGCCGCCACCGCCGATTCTGCATGATGATTGTACGCGTTGTTGCGGGACAGCTACATTCTCGTCTTGTAAGGCCGTTTAATTGCGTCGTAATTGATGCCAAACGACACGCATCGTAGCGAAGGGAGGCAGAGACAAGATTTGTCACAGCGCGAAATTGTGTCCACCACGCCAAAGTGAAGGCCAGAGATGCCTTGTAATTGGGCCGCTCGGACACTGCTCGGCGAGCTGACTACAGTGAGTGGTCGGTTTTCTGGACGGGTGGATTCATTTTGAGTTTTCTCTGCTATCTCTATCGCCCATACATGTAGTCAGTCAAGTCCATTTCATGATGCTTCCAAATTATATGGGTTTCGATAAAGATTTCTGATCAGTGAAGAGATCCTGTTAATTCCTCGGATAGTTATTAATATTAAATATTATTGCTAGCGCGTCAGGCTGTGCGAATAAACTCCAGATAACTCGTAACCTTAATTCCTTAAGATATTACAAGATGCTAATTCGATTAAAGAAGTTTAGGATCTACCGTGGATTTGAATAAAATATTGTTAATTATTTAATGAATCCGGAACATTTTATATGAATTCCGCTTAAAAATAAACAGGAATTGTGATGAGAGGTTTGGGTGCTCCCAAACAGTGGTTTATGAAGAAATAAAATCTTACTACGAGTAATAGAACTCTTAGGAAATTTGCTTCGTACTGCTTGTTGTGTCTCTCTTCTTTCGAGGCAATGCTATCAACGCCAGTATAAAGCACACGATTCGAACCAAAATGATTTCATAGGGATATTAAAGTTCGATTGAGCGGCGCGTACGGTTTTTCGCTCTCATGTTACGAAGTTTTTTTTTCTATCTCGCGATTGCATATCTACAAGCCAGGAGGAAGTGCTTCAAAGGTTTGAAAGATTCCCCGCTCGGCCTTTTTTTATGGCAATGAGTCGTACAAATCATTAATTCACGCGGGTGGCATCCGCTTCCGGAACCATACCGGAGCCGGGTACGACCAAGCGGAAAAGAATGTTTGTGACAACTAGATCATCCCAAGTTTCTTGCCGTCCGCCATTCAAAGCGACAAAGAGTTTAATAAAGTACTATGCTGTATTTAAAACAGCAAACGATGGTGTCCTGTTGGCCAAATAAGACGAAAATATGAATTAATATAAATTTTGCTTCAATATTATTTTGATTTCATTTTATTTACATTTCCATTCCATTTCTTCTAAATCCATATATATTCCTTTTCTTCTAAATCCATATATATTCCATTTATATTACATTACCAATAAAACAAAGGGCAAGAAATGAAATCTATTATCTAATCTTTATTAAGAAGATTTTCAGCCGGAGGCTGGTTCATCTCTGGGAAATGAAATGGAATATAAATGGAATATTATTGGAATAGAAATAGAATCAAAATGGAATAACAGAACAGAACAGGTACAGAAATGAACATATTAGAAAAAAGGGAGTACAGCATTTATATAACTAGATTCAAAATTGAATAGGAATGGAAAAGAAATAAATCAAAATGGAAAAGAAAGGAATATATTTATTGAAATCAATTGAAATAGAATACACATAAAACTAAAATGAAAGGGGAAAAGATTAGAATGGGGACAGAAATTGAGCAGAAATGCTAATTCTATTAAATATTAATGAAACAGAAATGGAAAATATATAGAAGAAACAGAATAGAAACAGTATAGAAATTGAATAGAATTTAATAAGATTGAAAATAAATTGAAATTTGAAAGAAATGGAATATAATTGCAGTAGAAAACAATGAAGAAGATAACATTGAAATTGAAATGAAAAAGAAAAAAGAATCGAAATTACATAAAAATGAAATAGAAATGGAATGGAAATGGAAATTATTCGGAATAGAAATGGAATAGAAATTCAAAAAAAGGGAATAGAATAGGCAAAGAAATTGAGGAGCAGTTGAAAACATACCCACGCAATAGCACTGGTATGGGAATAGAATAGGAATGCAGTTGAAATGTAATAGCAGTGAAATAGAAATGAAATAAAAATAGAACGGAAATGACCACAGAAATCGAAGAAGTAATGCTGACAAATAATAGAAAAGGAATAAATAAAGAAAAGAAATGAAGAAGTAATGCAATTCAAACTGTTCAAACTTCAAAAGTGAATCACAATTGAAATGAAGTAAAAATGGAATAGGTTTAACAAATTACTACAAAAGAAAACATGTAAAATGGAATAGGATTGACATAGAAATTAAAATGAAACGGAAAGAAATAGAAAAGAGATGAAATAAAAATAGAATAGTGAAGAAAATAAATGGTTCAAAGGATATGGAAAAGAAGTAGAAAAAAAACTTAGAATTGAAATGGAAGTTCAAGAAAATTGATTTTTTTCATGAAAAATTAACAAGGACTGAACTATCATATAAAAACTATAAAAACTAGAACTAATATATCTATATAAATAAAAATGAGTTGGGGTTTCCTTTGTCACGATTCAACTCACGAGCGGAAGCACCGTTTAGCATGAAAATTTGTTTGGAGGGGTTTTTGAGGCCGGGGAATATTTTTAAGATAGTAAAAAGTCCTCTGAAAGGGGGGGCTACCTTACATATAAAACACATTTTTCTGCATAACTCGAGAACTGATCAAGCAAAGGAACCCAAATTTAGCATGCGGAAGTTTTTGGAGGCAAGAAATGTTTCTATGGAAGTTTGAGACCCCTCCCCTCTCTAGAAAGGGAGGCTCCCTCTCTGGTAGGGGATGGGGGGTTCGGGGCTCCCATACAAATGAAACACAAGTTTCTGCATAACTCTAGAACTAATTAAGTAAATGGAACCAAATTTGGATGGTAGAGGTTTTTGAAGGCATGAACTGTTTCTAAAGTAACTCGAGACCCCTACGCCCTCTGCAAGAGGGGGGCTCTCATACTAATGAAACATGAATTTGTGCATAACTCAAGAACTAATCAAGCATATGGAACCAAATTTGGCATGTGGAGGCTTTGGAGGAGAAAAATGTTTCTATGGAAGTTTGAGACTCATCCGCCATCTGGAAGGGGGAGAGAGGGGGGTTTCCATACAAAAACAACACAAATATTTCAGCCTAACTCGATAACTAACCAAGTAAATGGAATCAAATTTGGCATATGGAGGTTTTCGAAGGCAAGAAATGTTTCTATTGTGGTTTGAGACTCCTCCGCTTACTGAAAGAGGGGTCTCTCATACAAATGAAACACGAATTTCTACATAACTCGAGAACAAATCAAGCAAATGGAACCAAATTTGGCATGTAGAGGTTTTTGAAGGAAATAAATGTTTCTAATGTGGTTTGAGACCCCTCCGCCTTCTGGAAGGGGAGACTCCCATAAAAATGAAACATAATTTTTAACATAACTCGAGAGCCAATGAAGCAAATGAAACCAAATTTGGCATGTTGAGGTTTTTGGAGGCAAAACATTTTTCTATGGCACTTCACCACCTCTCTCCACTTTAAATGGGAGGGGGGGGGGGTCCCATACAAATAAAAAGCAAATTTCTGCATAACTTGAAAACCAATCAAGTAAATGAAACCTTTTTAGCATATGGGGGCTTTTGGAGGCTAGATTTCTATGTACATAAAAATGATTTTCTGTCTGTCTGTCTGTCTGTCTGTCAGACCCTTATAGACTCGAGAAGTTCTGAACCGACCAATGTAAAAAATTTATATGAAGGGGTTTTTGGGGCTGGGGAAGGTTCTTACGATTGTTTGAGACCCCTACTCTCTCAGGAAGGAAATGAGACACACATTTCTTCATAACCCGAGAACTAATCAAGCAAATCGAATCAAATTTGACATGTGGGGGGTTTTGTAGGCAAGACTGTTTCTATGGTAGTTCAAGACCCCTCCCCTTTCTGAAGGTGGAGGAGGGGGGTGCTTCAAACAAATGAAACTCAAATAATTATTATTTTAATCGATGAGCTCAGTGCGATGGTTCGAGAACTAATCAAGCAAATGGAACCAAGTTTGGAATGTGGGGGGATTTGAAGGCAATGATTGTATGGTGGTTTGAGAAACCACCCCCCTCTGGAAGGGAGGGCTCCCATACAAATAAAACACAAATTTCTACCAAAAATGAGAATTATCCAGCTAATTTAAACACAAAACGTGTGTTTCTCGGATAAGAAGTATGTTTTGATAGAAGTTTGAACCTCTGCTTATTCAAGAAAAAAAACTCATTTAAAAAAAAACCATAAACGTGCCAGTTATATTAAATTTTCCTTAATTTAGTTGCAAGCGTAGCAGCACACGCACCGGGTTCAGCTAGTAAAAAGATAGGAATGAAGTCGAAATAGAATAGACATGGAATATAAATGAAATAGAAATGGAATATAAATGGAAAAGAAATGGAATTGATATGGCATGAAAATGTAGTAGAAATGGAATAGCAATGGAATTTAATGAAACATAATCGTATTAGAAATGGGAATGAACAATACTAGAAATTGTAAACAAAGGAGAAGAAATGAAACAAAAAAGGCAACAAAACAATATAGCAGTAGAATTGAAAGCAAATCAGCATAGAAAGGGAACGGGATACAAATGGAACAGAAATAGATAAGAATGAGAACAGAATAAAAATGAAATTGAATAGAAAATGAATAGATATAAATTTGACTTTGAAAAAGAATTGGAACTGTATTGAAAGAGAACTGAACTTGAAAAGTATCAGAAATGGAGAAACAATAGCATAGAAATGGAATACACATGAAATAGTAAATAAATAGCAAAGTGAAATGAAATTGCAACAGAAATGGAATTTGATAAACAAATATGAAATAAAAATTTAGGTGAAATAAAATTAGAATCGAAATAGAATGTAAGTGGTATAGAAATACGATAGAAATAGAAACGATATGAAATTTAACGTTATTGAATTGAAATAGGAGTGGAACAAAAGAGTACTATATGTTAATGAAATGGAACAAAATTCAATCGAAAAGGAAAGGTATAGAAACTAGATAGAAATGGAATAGAAATTGAATAGTAATTGAATAGAATTGCCATAGAGATAAAACAGAAATGGAATAAAACTGTAATCAAAATGGAAAAGAAATCGAATGTACAAAGGAAGAAATGGTAAAGAAATAGAATAGGATGGAGCAAAAGAGGATTTCAAATGGAAATAAATTGAAAATAAAATGGAAAAGATACGCTTTGGATAGAGATTTGAAGTTTAATGATTAGAGATTAGAGTTTAATGCAATTGAATTTGAATTAAATTTGATCAACGAAATGGCTTAGTAATAGAATCGAAATAAGAAATTAATAGAAAGATATGGAATAGATATGGATATGAAATAAAATAGAAATTGAAAATGAATTTTGATTTGAATAGGAATGGAATTGAAATGGAATAGAAATGGAATAAAAGAGAATAGAGACGGATTCGAAATGGAATAGAAATGGAATGGAAATAAAAAAGAAATGGAATAGAAATGGAATAGAAATGGATTAGGAATGAAATAGAAATAGAATAGAAGTGGAATAGAATTGGAATATCAATTGATTATAAATGGAATAGAAATGTTAAAGAAATGGAATAGAAATGGAATAGAACTGGAATAGAAATTAAGAAGAAATGGAATAGAAATGGTGTATTGGTGTATGTAGAAATTATATATAAACGAAACAGATTTGCTTTAATTTTACAATGGAAATCGAATATTTATTAGAGAGTATTTAAAATAATTGAGAAAATTTATTCGATACTTGTTAAAACACTTGAAGTATAGAAATGAAGTTAAAATGAAACCAAAACAGGTGAGAAGTGAAAATTAATATAATTTAAGTGAAATAGAGTGCAATATAACAGAACACACTGGAATTAATTGAAGAAAAGTACTATCTGAAATTTAAAAGCATGGAAATGATGTATAGTCTTGAAAAAATTAAATGGAGTAGAAAATAAAGAAAAAAGAAAAACTTTAAACAGGAGGAACATAATAACATGAGAAATGAGAAGAAGAAAAAAATTATTTTCCATTTCATTCCCACTACTTTTGCTTCACTTGACAGATGCGCGTATTTCTTCTACAATGCGAAGACTTACTATACTAATTTTTCTTCTCATTTCTAGTTACAGGTATTTCACTTAACAGCGCAAACCCAAATAAAATGCATAAAAATTTGGAAGAAAGGAATAGCATGAAATATGAGAGGAACGAATTAAAGAGAATGACTACAAAATAGAAGTTTACATGAATAAATCATCATTGGATAAAAAAGGATGTATACAAAATATTTATAGAAATTAAGTGAATAAGAGAGGAACAGAAACGTTAAAGTTTTAAATCAAATGAATTAAAATTGTGTTAAAGAATTGAAATGAAACTGGAACGGAATAGAAAAGGAAAAGAATTTAAATAAGAATGGAATAGAAATGGCATGCAAACGCAATTGAAATGATATTGCCATGGAATAAGAATGGGCTGAAATTGACATTTAAATTCAAAAGCAATGAAATGGAAGTGGCATACATCAGAATAAGAAATCAAAGCAATATGAAAAGTAATTTTTATAAAAAACTTTAATGAATGGAATGGAATAACAAAAAGAAAAGAAATGTTATAAGAATTGCAAACAGATGGAATAAAAACAGTAAAGTAATAGAATAATAGAAACGGAAATAAAATAGAATAAAAAATAAGGAAATGAAATAGAAACGGAATAAAATGGAGTTGAGAATGGAATTAAAAAGGATTTTAAATAACATAGAAATCGAATGGAAATAAATTAATGGAATGAAAAACAAATGAAAAGAAACAGGGTGGAACAAAAATGGAATTAAATTGGAATCGAAATGATATTTATTGAAATATAAACGAAGCCGGAATAAAATATAAATTTAGTCATTTCAAAATGAAATGAGTATGTTTTTGAAAAGAGGAGAACAGAAAAAATAAAATATAATGAAAACAAGACGAAAATATTTACAACTCAAATAGTTAAATGCTAAGTGGAATAGAATGTATATGGAGAAGAATGAAAACACACGTATATGAATAGAAATGGAACAATTATTTAAAGGAAAAATAATAAAAATTCAAAAGTAATGAAAAATAAGTTCATAAAGCTTTCAATAAGACCACAATATAATAAGAATAGAAGAGGTTTGATAAAGGATTTAAGGAAAAATGGAATAAAATGCAATAGTGATGAACAGAATGGTATAGCATAAAACACAATTTCAAAGAATTGAGTAGAATAGAATGTTATAGAAATGGAACTGAAATATATAAAATCTAAAAAAAAGGAATGACCTAGGAGTGCAATAGAGCAATAAAATAAAATTGAATCAATAGGAAGGAAATTCAAATCGTGTAGAATGGAATAAAAAATGAATTCAAATCGAATAGAATGGAATATCGTGAAAAAACTGCAGTTTACTGTTGCTGCAATATAAGTGTAGAAAATAGGAATGGAGTTAAATAGATTGAATGGAATCGGATAAGAATCGACATTTAAATTATGCATAAACCAAATTAAAACGTAATAAAAACAAAACAGGGATACAACATAATGGACAAGAAAGGAATGTTATGGAATTAAGGGCGAACAAGAAATTATTGCGACACCGAAAATGTCATGCCAATTTTCTATAATGTTTAGAATCAAACCAAAATTTTAGTGTAGTTTTATACATATATTTACTTCAAAAATCAAAAGAAAAGTTAATCGATGGAGCCTTGAGTGTAAAATTGAACGCATTTTCGCTTGATGCCCTCCATCAAAGTCTTTACAGTGTCATCCGGTACCAGTTTCTCAGTTTTTTTTCCATTTTCTTAACATGTCCTTCTCGTCTTTGACTGTCTTCTTGCTCTTCCGAAGCTCCCGCTTCATCATTGCCCAGTACTGCTCCACAGGGCGCAGCTCCGGACAGCTTGGCGGATTCATGTCGCTTTGGAACAAAATGGACAGAATTGGCCTCATACCACTGCAGCACACTTTTAGAATAGTGGCATGATGCCAAATCTGGCCAAAATAGCGGAGCTTCGTCGTGCTGCTGCAAGAACGGCAAAAAGGCGCTTCTCGAGGCACTCAGATTTGTAGATCTCGCCATTTACTGTGCCCTTTGTCACGAAAGGCTCACTCCTCAGTCCGCAAGAGCAGATGGCCTGCCAAATGAGATATTTGAAGGCGAACTTCGTCATTTTTCTTCTTCTTAAATTTGTCGTCCACATAGAACTTGCTCTTGCCGGTGAAAAACTCAACCCCGGAATTTGCTTAAAATCGGCTTTTATATACGTTTCGTCGTCCATCACACAGCAGCCATATTTTGTCAGCATCTTCTCGTAGAGCTTCCGTGCCCGAGTTTTAGCCGTCGATTGTTGCCGCTCATCGCGGTTTGGGAAGTTCTGTTTCTTGTATGTATGTAGTCCAGCTCTCTTCTTTGCATTCTGGACGTAGCTCTGCGACATGCCGATCTTTTAGCCAAATCACGGCTGGACGTTGGGATTTGCTTAATCATCCGCTTCACCTTTCCCTCTGTCTTTTGTTCTCCGGTCCCGGTTTTATTCCAGCTCCTTTGCCGTGGTTCAACGTGAAACCGCTTCAACACTCTGGAGACGGTTGAATGGTGAATGTTCAACATGTTTCCCAACTGCCGGTGCGACAGGTCAGGAAATTCCAGGTGTTTAGAAAGAATTTGTTCTCTCGACTTGCGTTGGTTCACCTCCATTTTCGTTGAATCGAAAAACACGACTTCGAGTTTGACAGCATGTAAACAATACACATCAATGGGAAAGTGTGCAAAATTTGGTTGATTTTTACCCAATGGTAAAAAAGTTATGCTCTGTTGAATGTGTCGCAATAATTTCGTGTTCGCCCTTTAAGTAGTTCAATTTTTCATTTGAAAATTACCTAGTTTTGCTTCCATAAATACCTGCATACGAACAGGTTGAAAATATGGTTTTCTCTATCCGGGTCATCAACAACGGGTAACAAAAGGTTCAAATTATCTTCTTCTTTTATTTCTCTTGGTTTTATTCCATGTTTAATACAGCCATAGCCACACCCTTCACGTGCAAATTTATTTTGCTTTGTTGCCGGTATTTGGTTTTATAACTGAAGTCCTGAACTGCAATTTGCTTCGTACTGCATGTTTGTGCCTCTCTTCTTTCAAGGCAATGCAATCAACGCCAATATAAAGCACACGATTCGAACCAAAGTGATTACATAGGGATATGCAAGTTCGGTTGTGTTTTTTGCTCTCTTGTTACGAAGTTTTTTGCAATTGCACGCCTGGCTCGCAAATTATTGCGTGCGCTTGCTCATCTGCAAGCCAGGAGGAAGTGCTGCAAATGTTTGCAAGTTTCCCCGCTCGGCCTATTATTATGGCAATGAGTCGTACAAATCAATAATACAGGCGGGTGGCATCCGCTTCCGAAACCATACCGGAGCCGGGTAACAATGTTTGTGACAACTAGATCATCCCAAGTTTCTTGCCGTCCGCCATTCAAGGCGACGAAGAGTTCAATAAACTACTATGCTGTATTGAACCAAATTAAACCTGTATTGGCCAAATAAGCCGAAAATTTTGTTTCAATTTCATTTTATTACCATTTCCATTCCATTTCATTTAAATTTTCCATATATATTTCATTTATATTACGTTACCCATAAAAAAGAGCGAGAAATGAAATTTCTGGTTTGTCTCTGGGAAATGAAATGGAATATAAATGGAATATTACTGGAATAGAAATGGAATCGAAATGGAATACAAAATGTTCAGAAATGAACAAATTAAGAAAATGGAGTACAGTATTTACAGAATTGGATATAAAATTGAATCGAGCTGGAAAATAAATAATTAAAAATGGAAAAGAAAGGAATATATTAATTGAAATCAATTGAAATAGAAAACACATTAAATTAAAATGAAAGGGAAAAAGAATAAAATAGGGACAGAAATTGAGCAAAAATGCTGATGCTTTTGAATATTAATGAAACAAAAATGGGAAAGATATAAAAGAAATGGAATAGAATTGAATAAGATTGAAAATAAATTGAAATTTGAAAGAAATGGAACAAAATTGCAGTAGAAAACAATGAAGAAGATAACATTGAAATTGAAATGAAATAGAAAAAAGAATCGAAATGCCATAGAAATGAAATATAAATGGAATGGAAATGGAAATTATTCGGAATAGAAATGGAATAGAAATAAAAAAAAACGGATTAGATTGGGAAAAGAGAGCAATTGAAGAGCAGTTGAATACATACACACGCAAATGAACTGGCATGGGAATGAAATAGGAATGCAGTTCAAATGTTATAACATTGTAATAGAAATGAATTAAAAATGGCCCGGAAATGACAACAGAAATCGAAGAAATAAAGCTGAAAAATAATCGAAAAGGAATAGACAAAAAAAAAATAGAAATAAAGAACTAATGCAATACAAATTTAAGAGAGTCACAATCGAAATGAAGTAGAAATGAAAAAGGCGCAATAAATAAATACAAAAGAAAACATATATAAATGGAATAGGATTGATATAGAAATGAAACAGAAATGATATAAAACAAGACTAGAGAAAAAAATTTAAAGGATATGCAATAGAAATAGGAAAAAAAACTTGGAATAGAAATGCAATCTAAAGAAAATTGATTTTTTCAATGAAAAGTTGACAGGAACTGGAAAAAATGAGAAAGATCTAAAATTTAGAAGAGATAGAAGTGGAATAGGAATGGAGTCAAAATAGAATTGACATGGAAATTCGTTCAACACCACAGGCTAAATCTCCTTAGGGACCGCGAAGGGACGTCTACTAAATTGATTAACGAACAAATTAATCTCCCAAAATTAGTGAGTAGTTTATTCCCTTTAATTGGCGTTAAATGCAATTCAACCTTTATAACAACTGAATTGAATTTGTTCTTATTTCTAGATTCATTTACTCGTGCTGAGCGGTTTTGACGACATAGAGCAAATAAAAAAAAGCAAACATGGCCATTTAACTTAGCTCTAAACGTACCTGCCCAGGGTTTCCGTAGACTCGACGACTGATGGGGCCCGTTGGACCTCGATGACTCCGTTGCGGCATGCTAAACGAAAATGGCAACAAAATGGCGGCGGTGCCACCAGGATGTCCACACTGAAATTTAGCGCCGTGACTCGTGTGTGCAATATGGCCGAACTGGAGATGCGGAGGGAGCTTCCGATTTTGTTCCACGGGAGTGATGGCGACGTATGAAAGCCGTTTCTGTCCCCGGGGCGATCCGCCCTTATGAATAGAGGCACACGTACCCAAAGCGACCCAGCTTCGCGTATCTATCCGTTCCACCGAGCGGGGATCGGTGAAACCTCTATCCTTTGGTTTGGATCGGGTTTTGAGCGTGCAATTGACAGCACGAGCTCTCGGATTGCTCCAGTCCACAAAATTGATGGAGAGGGACCTTACCTTTGGCTTCGGACGACCGATGGGAGATACCTCGCTATATTTAGTTTTGGCGTCTTCACTCGATTCTCCGATTAACTGCCTTCTTGAGGCGGGCCTTCGCGTAATACAAGGGTCTCCATGATCGTTAGACAGGATTCAATTAGCACCATTACGGAGCCTTGGATGGTCGCTGAAAGACGATGAATATTTCCAGCCGTACGAAAACAGCGTCTCGTAGAATTATTTTAAATAAAAACACCGGGGGGTGACCCCGGCGTATTGGTTAACATCCATACCTCTCACGTCTAAGTCACGAGTTCGAATCTCACCCCCGGAGAAGTTACGAAAATGCCCAAAAAGCGGTGTTTGACTGACTACGACGGGAGATGAACCAGCCCGAGGCTAAAAATCTCGATAATCAAGACAAAAAAAAACACATAAGCAGATTTGGCGATACTTTAAGGACCTCAGTCCACTGCAGATTGTACTTGAAACAAATAAAACGTAATCGCACCTTCCAGCCGATGATTTAGCGAAATGCGAAATGAATATAAATGAAATATAAATGGAATATAAATGGAATAAAAATGAAATATAAATGAAATATACATGAATGGAAAGAAATTGATATGGAATGAGAATTAGTAGAAATGGAACATAATTTATTAAATTGGAAATAACGATACTAGATGGAAACAGAGGAGATGAAATGAAGCTGAAAGGCAGCAACACTGTAGCAACAGACGAAACAAATAGCATAGAAAGGGATGGTAAATGGAATATAAATGGACTAGATTGAAGACTGTAATGAAAATGAATAGAAATAAAATGATGAATTTCACTTGACAATGAAATAGAACTGGAATTGCTTGAAAAGTGACCAGAAATGGAGAGACAATAGCATAGAAATGGAATAGACATGAAACTAGTAAATAAATAGAAAAGTGAAATGAAATTGCAACAGAAATGGAATTTGAATAAATAAAATATGAAATAAAAATTTAGGTGGAATAAAATTAGAATCGAAATAGAATGTAAGTGGTAAAGAAATACGATAGAAATGGAAAAGATATGACATTTAACGTAATTGAATTGAAATAGAAGTGGAACAAAAGAGTACTATATGTAAATGAAAAGGAAAAGAAAACAATTAAAAAGGAAAAGTATAGAAACTAGATAGAAATGGAATAGAAATTGAATAGAAATTGAATAGAAATTGAATAGAATTGCCATAGAGATAAAACAGAAATGGAATAAAACTGTAATCAAAATGGAAAAGAAATCGAATGTACAAAGAAAAGAAATGGTAAAGAAATAGAATAGGATGGAGCAAAAAAGGATTTCAAATGGAAATAAATTGAAAATTAAATGGAAAAGATACGCTATTGATAGAGATTTGAAGTGGAGTTTAATGTAATTGAATTTGAATTAAATTTGAACAAATGAAATTTAGTAATATAATCATGAAAAATTAATAGTAAGATATGGAAAATGAAATAGAAATGAAATAGAAATTGATTGAAATTATAAATGGAATAGAATGGAATTGAAATAGAATAGAAATGGAATAAAAGGAATAGAGATGGAATCAATAGAATCGAAATGGAATAGAAATGGTAATAAAAGAAGAATGGAAGTAGAAATGGAATAGAAATGAATATAAATGGAAAAAAAGTTGAGAAATGGAATAGAAATGGAATAGAAATGGAATAGAACTGAATAGAACTGGAATAGAAATTGAATAGAAAGGGATAGACATGGTGTACCAACGGAACGCACATGAATAGATATGGAACAGAATCTATATATAAACGAAATAGATTAGCTTCAATTTTACAATGGAAATCGAATTAAAACGTAATAAACTTTAAATGACAATGAAGATGTTGTGAAATAAGGTTATATAAAATGAAATAGAAATGGAGAAAAAGCTTGATTAAAAAAATGGAAAAGCAATTATGAAAATGTTTATGGAATAGTAATGGAAATGAATCTGAATAAAAATGGACACGAATGAGACATGGAATAGCCATGAGATAGACTCATTTATTGGAGAGCATTTAAAATAAATGAGAAGATTTATTCGATATTTGTAAGAAGACTTGAAGTATAGAAGTGAAGTTCAAACGGAACCAAAACAGTTAAGAAGTGAAAATCAATATTAATTAAATGAAAAAGAAAAATGCAATTAAACAGAATACTATGGAATAAATTGAAGAAAAGTACTATCTGAAATTCAATAGCATGGATATGATGTATTGTCTTAAAAAAATTAAATGGAGTAGAAAAAAAAAGAAAATAGAAAAACTTAAAACAGGTGGTAACTTAAAAAAGTATTTTCCATTTCATTCCCACTACCTTTGCTTATCTTGACAGATACGCGCATTTCTTCTACAATGCGAAGACTTACTCATACTTATTTTTCTTCTCATATCTAGTTACAGGTATTCCACTTAACAGTGCAAACCCTCTAGGATTGAAAATAAAATGCATAAAAATTTGGAAGAAAGGAATAGCATGAAATATGAAAGGAACGAATTAAAGAGAATGACTACGAAATAGAAGTTAACATGAATGAATCATCATTGGATGAAAATAGAATGGATACAAAATATTTATAGGAATTAAGTGAATATGAGAAGAACAGAAACGTTATTGTTTTAAATAAAATGAATTGAAATTGCGTTAAATGAATTGAAATTGCGTTAAATGAATTGAAATGAAACTGGAACGGAATAAAAAAGGCATAGAATTTTAATAAGAATGGAATAGAAATAAAATGCAAACGCAATTGAAATGCAATGAAATAAGAATGGGCTGGAATTGACATTTAAATTAAAAAGAAATCAAATGAAAATGGAATACATCAGAATGAGATATCAAAACAATATGAAAAATAATTTAAATAAAAAACTTCAATGAATGGAACGGAATAACAAAAAAAAGAAATGTTATAGAAATTGCATACAGATGGAATCAAAACAGTAAAGAAATAGAATAAAAGAAACGGAAATAAAATAGAATTAAAGATAAGGAAAGGAAATAGAAACGGAATTAAATGGAGTCGGAATGGAATTGAAAAGGATTTTAAATAAATTAGAAATCGAATGAAAATAAATGAATGGAATACAAAAAAAAAAAATGAAATGAAACAGGGTGGAACAAAAATGGAATTGAATTGGAAACGAAATGAAATTCATTGAAATAGAAAGAAAGGCAGAATAAAATATTAATTCAGTCATTTTAAAATGAAATGAGTATGTTTTTCAAAAAGAGGAGAATAGAAAAAATAATATATAACGAAAACATGAGGAAAATATTTACAACTCCAAATAGTTAAATGCTAAGTGGAATAGAATTTGTATGTAGACTGAAAACACACGTATATGAATAGTAATGGGACAATAATTTTAAGAAAAAATAATAAAAATTAAAAAGGAATGAAAAATGAGCTCATAAAGCTATCCATAAGACCACAATATTATAATAATAGAAGAGGCTTGATAAAGGATTTAAGGAGAAATGGAATAAAATGCAATAGTGATGAACAGAATGGTATAGCATAATATACAATTTCAAAGAATTGAGTAGAATAGAATGTTATAGAAATGGAACTGAAATATATTAAATCTAAAAAAAAGGAATTACTTAGGAGTGCAATAGAGTGGCATAAAATAAAATTGAATCTATAGGAAGGAAATTCAAATCCTGTAGAATGGAATAAAAAATGAATTCAAAACGAATAGAATGGTATATCGTGAAACAACTGCAGTTTACTGTTGCTGGAATATAAGTATAGAAAATAGGAATGGAGTTTAATAGGTTGTATAGAATTGGATAAGAATCGACATTTAAATTATACATAAACCAAATTAAAACGTAATAAAAACAAAACAGGGATACATTATAATGGACAAGAAAGGAATGTAATGGAATAGTAAGGGATAGAATGAAGAAATATTGAAAAGAAAGCCAGAGAATGAAATATAATGGAATACACATAGAACTCAAGTTGAATAGAAAGAAAAACAAAATAGAACATAAAAGAACAGAAATACAATGGAATGATATTTATTAAATTAGATTAGAGGTAAATGTAAAAATGGAACAGTATACAAGAGGCAAGAATACTAAACAATATTATTGAATGTGATGTACTAAAATATTATACAATGAAATCGAAAATGTATTTCAATATATATAAAACAAATTGAAGTACCGTACCTGTTCCATTTCGGCAACAGGTTTGAAAATGTTATATTACACCTTATAAAAATATTGAGAACTTTTAAAGTTTACGAAAGTTTCTAATGGAATTTCAAGATTTTACAGAGTAAGGAATTACTCCTTCCGTTGATGGGCCAGCCCATGGCTGTAAGCCACCTTCATAGTGAAAATAAAAGATAAAAAGGGACAGGTTGGAAATTTTTATATCTTTGTGACAACTTAAAACAATCCATGATAGTTCCAAAATTCTTAGTTTCCAAATCAATCGACTTGTGCATGACGTTAAATCAAAGCATCCCTGTAAAAGTTCACCATCG
>JASCZW010011023.1:0-33687 GCA_034211315.2 Aedes japonicus | reverse complement strand
GCGAAAATACAAGATATGGTTTTGGAATACCATCGATCGACTCGGGATGTGATAGCAGACACCATAGAAATCTCCCATGGCACAAATGGTCATATTTTGGCTGAAGTTATGGGTTTCAAAAAACTGAGTACACAGTGGGTGCCACATTTGGTAACAATGCAACAAAAACACGTTCGAATACGGCTTTCTGAGCAACATTTGGAGGAATTTTGAAAGGATAAAAAGGATTTTTGCATCGATTCATCACTATGGATGAGACTTGAGTCCACTACCATGTTTCTGAATCAAAACGAAAGGCTAAGGAGAAGTGTGAACCAGGAAATTTGGTGCAGAAGCGAGTTTATGTCCAGAAATCGGCCAAGAATGCGTTAGCGCCAGGTTTTTGGTCTGCAAAAAAACGTAACGTTTGCATTTAAAAAACGGACTTTTAAGGGATGGTGATGAAAATGCTAAGACAGAAAATTGGTTTTGATAAATTTCCCATGGAAGATAATTATTTAATCTAACTTGCAAAAAATATCTACGCCCTCGCGAGTGGCCTTCCGGCAGTTAACCGAAACATTCGCCATGGTGGACGAAAACATGCGTGTATGCATGTTTCTGAGTTCTATTTATCAATTCCTGCTCAGTTTTCGCGACAAAATTGTTGGAGTGGATCTTACCCTTCAGGTTGGCCCAAAAATTCTCGATGGGACGCAGCTGGGGGACGTTGCGCGAGTTCGCCGAATTGGGTACCACATCGATATTCAGCCGCTCCATCTCCTCTTCGCACTTATGGTATTTCTTGATGAACGACGCAATTTCCGGCAGGCATTTTGTACTATAAATTTCCCCGTTCACGGCCAGTCCGGAGCGATAGAAGAGCGGCTTTGACATCCCCTTCTCGCTGATTGTTAGCCACAGCAACACCTTCTTGGAGAACTCGGTGTGTGAAATAAACTTCACCTCGGAGCTCACTTCCTTCGTGGCGGAAGTAAAGTACGAAGTGCCCTGTCAGTCGTTGCCATCCAGGGTGGGATAGGTCTCCGCCACGTCGCGATTAACCGTGAAAATCGAGTTGACCATCTCATTCAGCCGCTGCCGCTGCGTCATTGCCTGCAGCTGCGAAAACAATGGACGCGACTTCCGCTTCCTGACATGTATGTTCATGTTCGCCAAGTACTTTTTCACTGTTTGGCCGGTTGAACTGACCTCCCGGCCAAGCGCACTCAGCGATGCAGCCACTTTTCCCTTGGTCTTCCTCTTCAGCATCCTTTGGAGCTTCTTGTCGCTTAGAGTCGTCGGCCGTCCGGAACAGGGCTTTCTTTCGATGCTCTGATTGTTTTTTAATAAAGTCAAGATGTTCTAAATGCCGGAGCGAGCGTATCCGGCGTCCACAAAGTGACGCACGATGTATTTTTTCCACACGGTGGGGTGCTGTTCTTTGAACGCGCTTACTTCTGAACAGAGTTGCTTCACTATAATTTATGCTGCATGGGTAGTTTTGTCAGTGTGGGTGAAGGTAAACCCAAATCGGCAATATTTGTCCATTTGTTTTAATGCAAACGTTATTGATAGATTATCTCCAAGCTGGTAAGACCTGTGACCTCTTGGACCAGTTGGATGGAAAGAATTTGTGAAAAGAGGACCGGATGAAAAAATATCATTTTTCATCACGACCACGATGCACCTGCTCACACAGTTCAAAAACCCAACGCAAAAATCAGTAAATTTGGGTACGAATTGTTGCAGCATCCACCCTATTCCCCAGATACAGCTCTTTCTGACTTCTGGCTGTTCTCACACCTCGAAAAATACCTTCGCGGAGAGCATTGTTCATCAAACGAACAGGTTATAGCCGCCGTAGAGGAGTATTTTGCAGCAAGTCACTTCAAGAAAGTCCTGTTGGACCAAGTGTATTGATCTTATGGGAGACTATACTGAACAATAAAAGTGATTTCCCCAAAAACTATGCACTTTCAAAACTATTTGACTAACCTAGTAGATGGCATTTTTGCAAGCAGTTGAATAGAATAAACTACGAACAGTTTGTTAAGATAAGAAGACCTTATGAAATGATGAGGAAGTTTTCCTTCTAGAATTGTCTGAACGCACAAAGCTAGTGGTCGAAACTGACATCATATTTGCTCTGATTGGTTACGATGCCAGTTACCATGCCAGCGATTATACAACATGTGATGACGCCCGACCAACCATCGCTGTGTATCTGTAAACAAAAGGAAAAGAAGGAAAGGAAAGGAGAGCGCATTCACCGTCTGCTGTGTTTTTCATAAAGATATCTGTATGTAAAGATTATAGATTTTTGAGAAAACCAAGATTTTTAAGATTTTTGGCAATTGCTTGTCCACTCAAAAACCTTATATTCAAAAAAAATGGCTACATTCTGCGATCCAACTTTCTTACGAATTTTACTTTCAGTGTATTGATTTAGGCCCATGAAGCAAGAGATAACATGATGCAGAGATATTCCTTTGGGCGTTTAAAAAGGTATTCTTAAGGAGTTTGAAGCGATTCCTCCAGCAATTCTTTCAGGACTTTCTTCTGGCATTTTGTTGACTGTTCTTCAAAACCTTCTTGTGATGATAGTTTTGGTGGAATACCTGAACTTGTGAAATTTTGTGGTTCTAAAGAAGTCCCTTGAGGAAACCTGAGCGAACTAAAATTACCTCGTAATGCCTGAAGTAATTTTTGAAGAAAATCCTGATTTGTTAGAAAAATTTAAGAAAATTTTTTTTGCACGCATTCTATAACCCCATTTACCAGATTCTTCACTTGAAATCTGGAAGGGTTTTTGTAGAATAAATTTTTTAAGTTCTGTCTTGAACGTTTGCAAAAATTCTTAGATCTCCAAAAATAACCTTAATAATTTCTTCAAGTATCCCGCCAGAGCAGTTTTTTTTTTTCAAGTTCCTCAATCGATTCCTCCATTAAATTTGGCGAAGTTTTCAGGGATTTCTACATAAATATTGTTCTTCTTATTCGGAAAAACTTGTATGCACGCAGAATTGAATAATGTTCTCGAGACTTATTTTTGTTATTCGAAGCAATTTTTTTTCGAACTTGATTACCTTTTATATAATCTTGCAGTGCGAAAACCTAGATATATTTTGCGAAATTGTTTAACAATTCCAGTTCGATGGCACCGATTACAAAGAAAAGGCTTGTGGGCTTTCAATCAGATGGAACATCGGTTATGATGGGTTCTGACCGATCCGTCAAAAAGCTGCTGGAACGTGACTGTCCTCATTTAATAATGTGCGTGCAATTGTCACTTTTTGGCTCTTTGTGTCAGTTTCACAACAGTGCGAGATACTTACAGTTACTTACCCTACAGCTCCAAACGATCCAAGGAATTCCAGATGATACAAAATATCTTAGAAATGAAGCTTTTTGAAAGTTCTGCATCGATCTGCCACCATATGGCTATCGCTCTATTCAGTTATCAACAGGAACTGCATCGAGCGTTGACCCCAAGAAGCTGCACACTTTTATAGAGTTCAACTCGATTACTAAACAATACCCGTACTTTTTCGCAAACGATGAGGAACAGGGCATCAAAAAACAGGTCATCAACTTGGAAACTTGTGGGGGAGGCTGCTATGTCTCAAAAAAGCAGATGAGAAGCTGGCTTGGGAAGTTTTTTTGCGAACTGATTCCGCATTATTTGTCAGTGGTAGAGCTAGTTTTACTGCAACACATTCTAAACAAGACCCAGATCCAGAATCGCCTGAGTACACTGAAAATAATTTTTCATTTATATTACCAAATCGAAGGTACGACTAACAAATCTATTTGTTTTTTTTCTGCAACGAAACTGATTTGTACTTTTTAAGAAACTACCTTCGTATTTAATGAGACACGCGCAACTGTCACAAGCACTATGCTTTTGTTGACAATGAAAGGACATTCGTTCATTCTATGAAAACAATACAAAGAGCGATGAATAATAACAAGATTGAAAAATTGATCAAAATAGCAAGCTCATGAGGATGCCCCATTGGGGTGGGACAAGAGCCAATCCCATATTTACAAACTGTTCGCAATGGAGAGTTGGCATTCCCACTCCCATTCCCATGAAATATTTATATTATAATATGTATATTTATGTTTATGAAAAATACTGCAACCATTCGTATCTATTATATATGATCTCTATTCGGTTGATCCTGTAATGCAAAGAATTTTGTAAAGTGTTAAAGTTTAGAGTCCTGTGATTTGCACTTAAGCACGTTTTCGTTCGTTTTCAGCAATAGCAGCAATTCACCATAATCTTGATTTAGGCTATCCTTAAAAAGTTTGTTAAATCTATTGAAATTTTACAAAAGTAACATTCATACATTTTAATTCCTGGTCGCTATTTGCTACTTGATGCTGATTTTATAACAACAATGCGCTTTTATTTTTTCTGACCTAATAGTTATTGCTACCGAGTTAGGAAAAGAAAGATTTAACTGGAAGGGAGTTAAAGACAAATGGGCAAAAAACAAACAATAAGTAATGTTAAAATCAATAAATCAATATCATCAAATATAATGATATTATGGCATAATACGATATTGTACTGCACACCCAAAAGTTGAAAAGATGGCAAAAAATGCGCGACCCTGTTTGATGTTCTTAAAGAATTTAAGAAACAGAAACATTCAAAGTTTGATGTAGAAGGGAATGTTCGTTCTTCATCATGAAGCCCCAAGAGTAAACATGTTTGCTTGAATGCAAAATTTGAAGATAATCGTTACTGCACTTACGGAGAACACTAGCATAACAATTATTATATTCAAACTTTGCCAAGAAAAACATGATTTGGCAAGCGATCTGCTATTTAATGTGGCAAACGTAGTGCCGTTTATTACTACCGTGACTATAAACGGGGAGATCTACCACAGGGAGTGCCAACAGAAGCGTCTGTTTCCACTGTTTTGTGTAGCTTCGTGGCACAATTTAAATGTTGTCCTGGAGTGGTACGAAGCCAACAGTCAAATTTGGTTAGATTTTTTTTTATATTTAGATTAAAGCTTTTTTGCAAGTTTTCTTACTGACAAATACGGATTTTGAATGCGACCACACACAATTTCTTTTCGAACTTGCTCTTCTTCCGACGCCATCTTCGATTAAAAGTTTGTAGTTTCACCAAAAATGGATTTTACACAATGAACAGACATACGTTCATCAGTTTGCGAAATATTTCACGCGTTGATGAAGTATTTCCAGAGATGTACGTATTTAGGGGAGTTCAGATTTTGTCGTGAACAAGCCTAATCAACGTTTGCATCGTTCTCGCTATCCTACGTGATGATCGGATCTGGTTAACGTTTGTGAATTGATATTCCGATGACTCTCGTGTGAGTGTCGTGAGATTTTGCATCTCTGTTTACAATATTCGTGAACAACGGGTGGTGCTTCTGCCAGGATGACCAACATTCCATACACTTGGAGGATGCATTTTTAATAAAGTTACGTTTATACTACGAAATCGTTCGTTGAAGTCAACTTCGTATTCGTCGTTTTCTGCTACGAAATTTATTTGTAGATACTATTTTTGGAACTGGCTTTGTAGACAATGTCAAAAGATCAAAGCAATTGTATATTCCAAAAGAACATTCGTGGGTTGTACGAAAACAATACTATTAAAAACGACAATTCTGTCAAAAAAAAAAGTTAAAAGAAACATCTCACTGCTGACTCACTCTTGACAGTTCTGCTCCATCGACTCGAAATAAACCTCGGTAAAAAAGCAAAATCATGGAAAGGCAAAGATTTTATCTTGCTTTTTTGAAGTTTATGACTTGGGAATTGATCCTATCCAATTTAAAAGAGTTGATACTGAATCCGTAGTTTTCTCTCTAGGCTATACGGCTAGTACGAGATGTATTGAGATACATGAAGATGAAGTCAAAATTTTCGACTTGAAACGTGCGATGCTTTCTTTTTAATTTCGAGAAAAAGAAAGTAATTTTAGAAGAAGAGTAGCGACCAGTTGGTCCACACGAAATTCATTTCGTTTATTGTAGGAATAAGGTGTAATGCAAGCATTTTGCTGATGGCAAGCAGTACGAATATTGATTCTAACGTACGAAAAATGTGTCCAATGTACGAAAACGAATTTACGAAAAAATATTTTCACTGTAGTGAATTGAACCAAATTGTTTCCAATACAATGTTGATTTGCTGTAAGAGTCATCAAGTCCTGAATTATCAATTTCAAGCTGAACAACGCATTAGGCCCTAGGTAACATTGAGAGATTCTCCTCGCCGACCTTCTCCTTCATTAAGAGTTTGTCTATGAAACGTTTTGCTGATGTTTTAGACGTATCGAATCCTTACTTACACTTTCTATTACCTTACTGCGCGTTGAAAATACTTAAACAAGTTTTTACATAGCCGTAGGAACGCAAAGAGAAAGTCGACGAAGAGAGTCTCCCAATGTTACTTAGGACATAATGCATTGTTCAGCTTGATTTGTGATTAGCAGAACACGTTTGCCCCACCTGCAAATCGAGAACAACTGAGTACGATTCATTTAGTCCCCGGGGAGACATACCCAACTTACCACCCACATCAGCTAGCGTGATTTGCTCCACATGCATCCCCCAAAGATATCCCCCCTTAGCATTAAAAAGGAACAAACAAACGCCCGATTGGTATAAATAGGTACACAGTGGTTCATCGGGTTCTGCGTCAGAAGGCCACCAAAGTTTTCCTCTAAACGATGCTCTGTGGATAACATAATGGCGGCGCGGTGCACATGCTGACGATGATTATGTTGATGATGATCAAGCCGGTATTGATAGGCCCCCTCTTGCACACATCTCACCTTCAACCGGTTCCAATGAGCTGAGCGCGTCGCAGCCCGATCAACAGTCAGTGATAGAACCCGGAGGGTTTTTCGAGATGGGAAAACAACGCGCTGAATACGGTATGAGTCGCGTGCCATGGCCAATGCTGAATTTATTTCATTTTCTGCCTTTCGAATACATCGGCTGACGGGTGGAAAGCTCTTCAGCTTTTTAAAAGTTGGGGTGTTGCAGTGGATGTGGGTGACTGGATGGGGGGTTGTTGTTTTTGGCGAGCTTTCAAGTTTATCACGAATATCGGAGTTGTTGCATCGGGACAGAAGTTCATGAGCGAGAGTAAGAACTTCACCTTCTACTTGAACTATGCGATTATAATAACCTTGTCTCATTGAAATTTGATTACGTTTAGCAGAGGTTGCTTAGACTGCAGATTGCTATATAAAATCAAAATCCTATTCACATGCAGATGATTTTCTTCACATCCCACCGTAGCAGTAGAGACAGATTTCACTTCAGACCAACTTCAAGCGCTGCTGCTGTTGATATAATCGGTTTGATGGAACTCGTTTTTGTCGCCCTCGTGTTGATATATGAAACAAGAAAAACATAATTGAAAAGCGTGGTCGTCCGGAAAGTTGTTTGTCTGACTGAGCTCTCTCTCTCGACGCGCTAGAGGATGAAGTTGACACACACACAGCAAATCTGCCGGTCAATGTCTGGTTCAACGGGTATTGCAGGTCCGCTTGGTGAGACGGATGCAATCTACCGATTATCGGCTTGCAATTTCCCAGCTGCAGGGACAGGTTTGAAGTGCATAGCATAACTTCACTGGCGAAACGTACATCTCCATATGGTTCGGGGTGTTGCAGCAAATTGTTCAGCTTTATTCAGTTTTATTTCTATTTAATTAGAATGATAGATTGTTGTTACCGAACAGCCGGTTTTTTCTTGTCACAGCAAGCTGGTTTACTGGTTAGAACGACATTCATGGCAGTCAGTTACAGTGCAGTGCCCCTGCGTGCGCATACTTGGATCGAAGGTATGTACAGACCATTTGGGCGTACAGGACATTTGCGGATAATTTTAATGAGAATGGTTTATTCAAATTAGTATCGAGTGAGTGGACTGAACTGGACTGGAGTTCAATTGCCTGGCGGTGATGAAATATATGTGGCTGAAAAAGTGAATGAATTGAGTGATTTATGGTAACAACTGTGACCGCAGCCGTAAGCCTTCATGTTAATCAAGGAGGACCGGAGTCGGTAGGTTTTCGATCGTTCCGGTCAATCTTTTGGTTAGGTTTGAATTCTACTGCAATTTCTATATGGTGTATTCAGTGTGTTCAACAGAATGGAATAATTGGACGGTTGTTTTTAATATTGCGAATATAAGAATCCGACGAAACGAGACACGGTAAACATTCTCCCGGAGCTGAGTGTCCACATGTAAGACGCTGATATGACCTACCCTACTTTAGGGGAAAGAAACTTGTGGATTTTCATGCACAAGAAGTTTTTCTTTTTAGATACTGAATTGTATGAGAATCTTAGCGTTCTGTATAAAAAAAAAGAGAATATCAAGGCACCAATATGCAATCTAAAGAGGTTCCACGTTAGAATTGCAAATAACAAAGCGATTTGACAAAATCCTTCAATCTGTTTTAATTTTCTTTGGATGTTTGCCAAATTTCTGCTTCATAGTTTCCCAACATTTTTCAAGTGGCCTAAACTCAAGGGTGCTTGAAGGATTAAGCTTCTTGAGTACGAAGTTGACCATATTTTCCTTTAACAATTCCTGTCCCTGTTTTGAGTTGTGGCAGGAAGCCAAGTCAGCTCGAAAAAATCGTGCGCTCTTCAAAGGAAGGAGACCTTAAATAGAAAATCGTACACTTGGCCATTCTTGTTAGAGTCGTTACGAATCGTGAACTTTTCCTCCCGATTGTACAAATCACTTAACAAACCATGAATTTCTTAACAAATTTCATTTTTTGCTTCCATTCGTACTCTGGTACATAAAACTTGCCTTTTGAAGTAGAACTGGTGACCTGCTGAATCTGCTAAAACTCCACCTTTATGTAGGTTTCACCATCCCTAACGTAACGGCTGGTAGTTTCAACTATCCTACAGTCGGTTTTAGCGCTCCTGCGAGAATATATTCGTCCACTTTCTATTTTCTGATCGGTGGACAGACATTTTCTGTGGCATTTGTTGACTCGAAAAACAATACAGTTCACCATTCTCAACTTTTTTTGCCACGTCACAATGCAATAGATTTAGATTTTCGAAATGCACGAGCAAAATTTCGGCGCAAATCCTTTTAATCAGATTTTCCATTTCAAAATCTTTTCAAACATAACAAAACTTGAACTACACAGGAAATTTTTTTTAACAGGCGCGTGAAATTTTCCCTCTTTTAATTCCAAGCCAAATGAGGCATACAAAAAAAATTGTCTGCAATCTTTCATGCGCCATACAACAATGTTTGCCATCTTCCATACAACAGGCTAGATTCAGGCGTTATCTGGCTTGCATTTACACGGAATTTCCCAATACTTTCTGCCAAATCTAGCATTCGCTCTATGTACATTAGATAACGCAGAAAATTCAATGTTTCTTTTATATGTGTACAAAAAGCAAAAATGCCCCAAACGTAGCAAATCTCATGCGAATTCTATGAAAATTAGAGCTCGTAAGTTTAATGATAAATTTTGAGCAACAAATAAATGTACACTATTATGGTTGAAGAAACGCATGTTGGAGCACACTTTTACTCTGAGGCAAGGAACGGATACGCCAAGAACAGAAGAGTCAATTTTATGGGGAACATTTGGAAAGCACGCACCGGTTTGGCAAGCAATTTGACAATGAACACTTCACCTTTCTTCACTCCCGCGATCATGAGTGCCCGGTCTATTTAGGAATGTCTTGATGATGATGATGATGATCTTGTGAATTTCCATCTAGTGTAGGCAGCTGGCTATAGCTCTGGATTGTTCTAATTAAACGATTTGTTCAAGGTTGTACTGTGGTAAATGTTTCACCAAGTTCCTGTATGAAGGTCCAAACACTTAAAGCAGACACACGCAACGCGTAACCCAAAACTTCAGGGGTCTTGGAAGAATCTCCTTCCAGAAACAAGTTCTCAGAAACCCCACCAAATCCGAGCCCTCGTCTAGTAAAAAAATCCACTAGATGGAGAGAAGAGCCCGCTCTTTCTTCACGAAATGTTAACAACAGGAAGTTGGCAGTCCCACTCTTCCTATCCAAGTTGCTTCAATCGGGTGCTCTGATGGTCCTTCCCTTTATCCCAAAACATTGGACTAATATGATTTTCTTACCTTGATTTTTAGGTCATCTTACCTTGAAGCTTGTATTAAAAAATTTGGCTGAAATTAGAATAGTTAGAGATAGATACTGTTCCCTACTTACTGCTTCGCCCTGGTGTTTCTGCTTTTGAAGGAACGCATATCGAGACTCACACTCGCTCGTGGCCATGGTATAGGGAAGAGAACAGGAGAAAAGAGAGAAACATTATTAATTGATAATATGCTTTGCGCATGTGAGATTTTCATGGTGATATTCTCACAACGCCCGTTCAGAATGGTTCAACGAATGCATATGAGAGATCATTCCCTGATAAGTTTCCACCCGGTTACCCCATTCCATTACGTTTAGTTATAGAACACAAGAAACATTTTACTACGTGCTACTACGTGCTTCTACTAAGGATATTTGAGAATATCCGAGCAATGATCCCCCATCGCATCTTCAAGTGATCATAACAAGCTTTCTATTTGGTTCAGGCACTTTTGAACGTTGAAGTGGCAACCTATTAACACATGAAATCTGCCGCAACCAACTCGTCAGATCGCGCCATACCCCTTTTTAAACCGCAGGGCAGGGCGGTATTTTTCAAAACGTTTTCAATGCAAACCATGCTTTGGGGAAAAAGAGGGACCACCAGGACACGCAAATAAAACGATTCGGATAGGGAGCTTGGGACTGTCTATTTCCTATTGTTAACATTTCGCAGAATAAGGATGGACTCAAAAACCCCATCTATTGGATTTATGCTGTTAGTCGCGGGCTATCGCTTTTTGTGGGATGGCGCCGTTGATGAAGTAATAAGCGTGGGTGCCTCTCACCCCATTCGAGCTGGTTCCACACGGAAAAAAATCCGTGCCAAAATCCGTGAACTGATGTCATGAATTCGAGAACAAGCAAAAATATACCGTGAACTGAATCACGTAATCTTGGACTATATTACGTTTAAAGCGAAAAATCCTAAAAACGTGAACTAGTTCATGGTCCGTTTTAATTTTCAGTAACACTTTTTTTCTGTGCAGTCGGTGCCGTTGGGATTTACCAAACGAAACATCTCTGATCACATCATCTATTAGAATGGAAGTAACAAACTAGCCTGAGGCTGAAAGTCATGTAAATACACAGATAAAAAGAAACATTGAATTTTCTGCGTTGTCTAATGCACATAATGGGAATGCTAGATTTGGTAGAAAATAATGGGATATTTCATGTTAATTGAAGGCAGATAACGCCTGAATCTAGTTTTTTATTTGAAAGATTACAAACATTGTTGAATGGCGCATGAAAGATTGCAAACAATTTCGTTGTCGTTATCGTTGTCTTTTACACGCTTGTTAAATTATTATTTTTCTCTGTGTACGCAACAACATAATAGGGTAAAGGGATGTAATGAAAGCCTAAAAAAACAAACAGAACAGAAGGTCGGAAGTAATAATAGTAAACATTGACTTAAAACGTAAATTTACTGGAGATGCCAGCATCTCAGAAAAATCCACTAGAAGTCATTGTTTACAAATGTTACTTTCGACCTTTTGACTATTTTGTCTGGATATGAACTTATTACTGCTTTGTGTGAACTTGCTTCTGGATGGAGATGTGTCTGTGCTCACGGGTTCACAATCCCGTTTTTCGGTCTTAAAGATCACAATCAGCAATGCAATCTTGATCAAATCGTTTTCATCAAATCAGATTAATCGAGAGCTGTAGGGGTGCCTCTTCGAAAGCAATTTTTTTTTCTTTTTTCCCATATTCAATGATACAGTGTGTAAAAGGCAGTTCTTTTAGGACTAGTATTATGACATTTGCCATTTTTTTTCAATGTCAATGTTTAACATTTTCGAGCACTTTTTGGGATATTAGGGCGTGCCCGGAAATATTTTTTGTCGCTTCAGTGGGCTGAGTGAACGTATGAATTTCTTTCAGTGTATAGTTAATCTGTAAGTGGATTATTCCACCTTCGCATCAACGTGTATATTGTTTACTTCAAAATTGATGTTTTGAAAATGGTGTCTCGATAATAGGAGCTGCAAAATCTTATTTTGGAATAGTGGTTAGATACTCCTAATCGTTCACAGAAAACAATCGTGGATTCGGTTGGGATGACGCAACAAACGCTGTTGAATGTCATCAGCAAGTTCTACAAACCTAAACCGTTCTGAGGAAAGAACTGTCTGTCGCCTTTCAAAATAGCCCTCCGCTCAATTTCAACTGCTTCTTTTCAATTTCACAGCCTGCCGTACTCTAACGGACCTATCAATACATTCTCTTTTCACATCTTTGGTTCTAGCAGAAATTTCTGTCAACTTTGATAAGAAGGATATTTCCATTTCAAATAATTAGTAGAATGAGTTCAGAACAATCCAAAGAAGCAGTCAAAGCTGGAAACACGCAACAAACAAGATGAGAAACAAGTAGTGAAAGTATACAAGAACCCAACATGTCGGTCACAAATGTTGCCAAAAAAGTGGATGGAACTAAATCAACTGGGCAGGACATTAGAGTGAGATGTGGACTGAAGTCATTCAACACCCAGAAAAAACCACTGCGAGATGATAAAGGGTTTTGAAAACGAGAAAAATCAGGCCCGAAAGTTATATGATTCGTTGTTAACCAAACATACAGGTTGCATCGAACAAAACGATGAAACAAACGTGAAGGCTGACCGTTTACCAATCCCTGGTAATAAATTCTACTCAACGAAGGACATAGGAAGCTTAGAGTCTACGTTTAAAGAACAGAAGATAGAAAAAAAATACGAAAAAATATCTCGTTTGGCAAGCCACCTGAACGTGTCGGAAAATCAGTCAACCATTCATCTCAACTGGGAATAGTAACAGTGAAATCTACATTGTCTTCAAAAACGTCTCTTGCCACTTCCAAAAACAGAAAAAAAATGATTTTAACATATGTACAAAATTTTCCCTCGTTTAATTTCAAGCCGAAGCAAGCGTGAACAACGTAGTTGTTTGCAATCTTCCATACAGCATACAACATTGCTTGCAATCTTTCATACAACTGTAAAATCTGGCTTAAATTTACATGAATGATCCCATTAATTTATGTAAAATCTAGCATTCCCTTTTTGTGCTTTAGATAACGCAGAAAATTATATGTTTCTTTCAAACTGTAGAACCATGTTTGGCAAGATTCAGCCTCTTGCCACTACTCAACAGAGGTGGGCAAAACGATCATTGAGCTAAAGAACTAGTTCACCAAAATGAACGAATGACCCAACGCTCACCCGCTCAATTCGCACAAAAAACTAATATGTGAGCGGGCGCGTGAACGGGAGCTATTTCTGTTTGCAACATGACAAACGAGCGAGAGCGTGAACAACAGCACCTATCCAATACGGCTCACGAACTATTCCATGTGATAGGGGAGCTAGAGCTATTTAACTGAGCGAGAGCGCCTATTAATATGTGACTCCCGAGCTACTGATCGACTGCTAAAGCTAGTTGTACTGAGTGAGCGAGAGCAGGAACGAGATGGAAAGAGATCTGATTAAATTTTCTCCTAAACCAGAGCAACTTTCGAAACTGACAGCGAAAGTGGAATTTAAACTCGCAACATTGGTATTCAACGATTCTTTATAAATGATTAAATTAGGAAAAAAAACCTCCTAAGCTAACGCAGAATATTCTGACGAGATAGGACTCTACGTTCAAATTGTTAGAACGATTGCTATAGAACCTTATGTATTTCGACCTGCTTGTCGGCCTTTTCAATGGGATTTCGATTGAAATTTCGTCAGAAATATCTGCTTCCTTACCTAAAGCTCAGTACTTGCCCACATTATGAGGGAACGTATCAAACTGCATTCAAACGATTCTCTTCCTCCAAATATCTAAAAGTTGGTAGATGAACTGGAAAATGGTCTCATCAAGCAGTTCGGGGAAAGAGAATCGAATGAATTGATCGCTCAAACTATCTTTCTCGATCCGCGTTTTGAGAAGCAAAGTTTTGGAGATCTGAAGATTTAAAACGCGTCAAACCAAGGTCACGTGTACAGAATGCGGTAGAATATTGATACTTCGTCTGAAAATCAGCAAGCTGAACCCCATTCAGCTTCGGCATCAGATAATGATGAAAGCATTGTGCATTCCTGCAACGCTGTACCTTGTGAACAGATCTTTTCCAAAACAGAACAACTGGTTGGTGAGAAACGTAATAAACATATTTCGTAATTGTAATTACTGATTAAAAAAATAACAAATCGAATATCTCGAATATTGAAATCGAAAATCTCAATACGCTGATCAGAATCAGCTAAGTGCTAGGGAAAGAGTAAATGAACGGGTGTGAAGAACTAGCTCACTTCAATGAGCGGGACTGTTCGCTTCGCTATAGTGAGCCATTTTGCCCACGCCTACTAGTACGAGGAAAATAGTGGCATTGTGGTATCTCGTGACATAAACCCTCCAAACTGTCCACAGCTCCGACCAATCGAGAAATTTTGGGCAATAATGAAGGCTGGCTGTCGGAAATGGGGGGAGATCCAGGTAACATTGCCAAAACCATCCAGCTTTAAGTTTTATCAAAGTTGTATGGATGCCACAAGAAATCAATGTGGTTTTATTATGGCACCAAGAGGTGCCAATAGGTTTTATATTTTTATTTGGCAAATGACGAATAGTTTTAAAGTAGTCAATGCGAAAATAAATCTGTGGTTTCTGGCAAAACTGTGATTTTTCCAAACACAATATTAAAATATAAAAAATAATTGGGAAATGTAAAAAAATGCACCAAATTTTTAAAGTATTGCAAATGAACTGAAGATCGTAGATCAATTTTGGCATTCTAGATTATCTTATTAAATTCCATAAATTTTCAGGAAATTCACGATTTATTTATCAAAAACATTAGTTCTAATTTTGGTTTTGTTGTTGTCAACGCGCATAATTTCCGAGGCACATTAATTTTTGATGCTAACCGTGCCAATATTCACCATAAAATTAAATGCGCATGTGATTTGGAGCAATATATTCAGTAAAGAAAACTCAATTTGATTTCGATATTTTGCTATCAGACAGAATTTCCCGCAACACTAGAACTTATTATTTGGGTATTATTCAAAGAATCAGCAGAGCAGAGAATCAAACAAAGCAGAGCAATAAAAACCAACCTCGATATTACAGTGAAGTATGACAGCTGTGGCCATTTGGCCTTATGCTAGTTTTCATGGCAGCCAATTGGTTTTATGAAGGTTCTCAAGTAATTATAACATCTTTCACTAGAACACTTTCAAAATGATTATGGTCTTATAAAGGTTTTATTAACTTGTTTTCACAACCATCTACAGAGTGGGCCACTTTGTACAAATTTCGGCTTTAAAGAAGCATAGAGAAGGTATTGGTGGACAAAACATTTTTTTTAAATGTACTTTAATCGGCAAAGCGGAGGAATCCTATACGGCTGTAATAAAACAAAAATTGTTATTTGGAAAGTCAAAATCAGTTCAAAATTTCAAGTCAAGTCAAAGGTTCGAAAGTTTAGGCGTGAGGGTAAAATTTAAATCTATTATTGCAAAAGTGTGAAGGAACATACTAGAGGAACATAAATGTTCAGAAAAAGATTTGATTGGGTTTTACTTAGGCTTAATCCACCTAAAATAAAGATTGAATAATTTGGTAAAATGTATCTCTTGAAGCATTTCGTGCCTTCTTGCAACATCATGCTTCTATTGATTTCGAAAATCATCGGTTTCTCACCAACCGAAGGAGTCTTGGCATCATGCACAATGATCTCATTATCTCCAATCCGCTTAATCAATCGCAATGTTTAGTGATATAGGGCAGAATATTATATTTTTAGATAACTCAATACAGACGTCTTTCAAATTTAGCAGATCGACAGGCAATCGGTGGATAATCACCTGGTACCGCAAATCAAGATTTGATGAGCTTCCTCCCCCTAATCCTTAAAGAGTATAAATAAGTAAGAACAACCTATCCTTGAAGCATTAAAGAAAACATTCAGTTCTATTTCCATCTACTGACATCTCAATTAAACTTCACCAGCAAGAAATATTCCAACATCATCTTCATCGACACCATTGTCATCAAAACTTCAAACAACCCCACCAAACTAATTGCCCCGATTACGTGTCGTTCGTCGTGCACCACAAATGGCAATAATTAACTCAGTGCCACACATTCCGTCTTCCCGAGATCTTTCCATCTTGCCACCTTGGAGCTCCGTCGTCACACGCGCACGCAATCCGATCGTTTGTTCTAGACAACTCTACCAGCGCAATGCGAACCCCCCCTCCAACCCCTCCTCACCAGAAACACCACCAGCCAAGTTTTAGTACCTTTGCCAACGACCTCCCACCTACCGGCGAAGATGCAGGCATACCGACACTTTCATGATTGATGAAGAAACCTTCATCTGGAGCGCTGCCTGCTATCTCACATGAGCAAGCAGTCGGCGTCGGCACGGAATGAAACTACCTGTATTTCTTAAACGTGAGATTTTTCCCGGGGTGAGAATTTTTGTGGGTGGCAGCAGCGAAGGCTCTAATTAAGTTACTCATGTCTCGCGAAGATTTACACACACACGCTCAATTAGTGGCTCAATGCAATGCAAGGGCTTTTGCTCTAGATTTCCGAGCCTAATCTTCGCCATATATGCGTTTGTGCAGTGCGTGCTTTCGGTTCCCGGCAGACAGACGACGTCAAACGGAGCTCTTGATGCGGTTTGGGAATTGAGCAATTGCAGCGCCGAACTGAGATGGAAAATAAAAGTTACTGTAAGCGCGTTGCAACAATCTTGCAATCGAGCGTCGGAATTTTTCAAGGTGCTCGCTTTTTCTATTGCTCTCTCGGCGGGGCGGTCTTAACTGTTTTACGATATTAAAATGTGTAATGAAAACGACGCAGCGATGTAATAAAAAAATGGTAAGAGTGATATTGCCAGCAGTCGTCCCGTGACTGCAACTGCGTTTTTGCTGGCTGCGTCGGTCGTGGGTGCGGGAAATTAATTTATGAGTGCTGTTCGCCCTGAGATGATGAAGTCGTAACGTATGCGTGTAAAAAGTGCCGCGTAATGTTGCAAGCGCAAGGCATTCTTTACGAGGTGGTGGTGCTGCATGGGCGTAGCTACTGGTGAGCTTAACGAAGTAATTGATTGATTCTAGGAAGAGATGAAATGGGAGGAAAAGTCAACTCATTTCCTTCATAATGCAATGGAACTGTGCAAACCAGGCATTTCCTGGCCTGCTGGTCGTTTATGGGCCAATCAAATTTGCATCCAGCGATTGCTAATTAGTTATGCTGAGTGCTAAATTGTCGTAAATCATATCAATTCGTTAGGGGAATTGTCATCGGACCTTGAATCATTGCCAACAACGTTTCCTAGAGGGTCTTGTTAACGATTGTATGCAGAATTGTCTACTCAATCAGACGTTTCATGTTGCACTTAAACAACAGCTAAGGTGTATGGTTTTTAGTTTTCGTTGTTTGTAGCCGATGGTTGAAGCTGACGTCCTCTAGGCCTATGTTCACCCAATCAAATGACGTACGAGTTGTCGAATTTGAAATCCTAAGTCCCAAAGCTGGCAGCTGAAGAGTGGGCCTAGAAGAGTGAGTCGAAGTAGAGAGACGTGAGGTTCGCTGTATCGAGCCAGCTCCACAGCATTCAATTTATGTCAAACGCGGTCTTGGCCGTTCTTCCGAAGGTTTTATCTCGGAATCATTAAATGCTTATAAGCTCATTATACATAATGGGGTACATTTCATGATGCGATGAAATGTATTTGTCCTAGAAATCATTGAATAACGTGATCTTACTGGTATTTGCTGATGGCATACACATTTTAATTTAAAATGAAAAACATTTCCTCAACCCACTTGGATAGAGAGTGTTTCAATCAAAATTTGATCAAACAGTAGTGTGTGTGAGTCGATCAAAGTTTTTAATAATAAGTTGAATTCTTTTTCTTTTTCAAGTTCAGTTAATAAAGTATACAGGAAAAATATTCAGCTAAGCTTCCTTTTTACCGAATGCGAATTGCCGGGTCTTTCGTTTAACACCTGCCATAAGATTTTGTACAGTCTCCTTGTCCACTTTATTCGCCGGAGAACGCCAGTTTGCCTTGAACTGTTTCTCGCTCACAACAGCTTTTTGCGTCTTCTTAAGGTTCCGCTTGACGATGGCCCAATATTGTTCGATGGGATGGAGCTTTGGCCAGTTGGGAGAGTTGTTGTCCTTGGGTACCACTTGAACGTTGTTGGCAGTAAATCCGGCCAAAATAGAACGGAACAATTGTGTCGCTTCAGGAAAGGCAGTAGACGTTTTTGTAGGCACTCGCTCAGATAAATTTACTGGTTGACGATTCCGGTCGCAATGTAAACGTTGCTCATCAAGCCACAGGTACAGATGGCCTGCAACACCCGATATTTCTTCGCGAACTTTGACAGTTTAATGTGGTTTCCTGTCCCTTTTCCCGTCCGGTTGCCGTATGAAATTCCTGTCCAGGAAGCTGTTTAAAGTCTGTCGTGACATAGCTGTCAGCGTCCTGTACCACGCAATCAAACTTCGTCAGTATCGTCGTGTACAAATTTCGCGATCGTGCTTTGGCTGACGTGTTTTGTTTATCGTCGCGATTTGGAGTCACCACTTTCTTGTAAGTCGACAGTCCAGCTCGTTTTTTCGCTCTATCCACGGTTGAAGGTGCCACTTCTAGCTTCTTGGCGACATCTCGGACGGAGAGGTTGGGGTCTCGCTCGAAACAGCGGGCAACTCTTTTTGTCGTCGCTTTGGCCTCCGGTTTTCAAATTTCTCCCGATCCAGTTTTCCTAGCTGCCAACAAACGTTCACCGAACACTTTTAATACGTTGGTAACAGTTGATTTAGCCACATTTAACAATTTCGCAAACTTGGCGTGAGAGTAGTTTGGATTCGACGATATATTTACGATTAATCTCAAAATCAAAATTGAAACATGATGCTACACGCACACATCTTCAAAATGAGGGGTGTGCAAAATTTTTTAATGCACGATGAAAGGAAATATGTCAAGTTTAAATCGACCAAATTTTGATCGAAACACCCTTTACTACAAAACATAGTTTTCCAAAATTACCAACACTACTAGGTAGGGTGAAAAGTAACCTGCCTGCCCGCCAAAATCCGATGCTATTGCAAAAAAGGTTAAAGTGTCTTGTAATCCGTTTATATTTAGGCATACACGCCAAATTTCAGTACGATACTGCCCTTAGATACTGCCCTTTGTTTTGACAGCTGGTTATTGTTGGCGTGTTTGGCATCATGTTGAATATGGATAAAAACGGTTTTCGTTCTCTCATAATACATTACTGTTTGAGAGGTAAAATGGCGAAAAAAAAACAAAAGAAAAGTTACATGGCCAGCCATTTTAACTCAGTTTTGAGTCGTTTTTGACTTACTTTCGACATGAGTAGAGTCACTCAAATTTGAGTAAATATAACTGGTATTGACAAGTCCACAAATTAAAAACATCCTTCTGATTTGAGTCGATGTATTTAATTTGGCGACTTGTCAATACAAGTTACATTTACTCAAATTTGAGTGACACCACTAATGATAAAAGTGAGTCAAAAACGGCTCAGCACTGAGTTAAAATGACTGGCCGTGTGGATAAGTATTATGGGGCAAATGCTCCGTCAGATTACATCGTTAAATATTGGTTTCGAGAGCTTCGTGGTGGCCGCAACTCCACTACTGATCAAGTCCGCAACGGCAGGTCCTCCGATGCGGCTACAGAGGACAATATGGTAGGTCCATTAATTATGTCACGCAGTATGGGGGGGAGGGGGGTTTGGGAAAACGTGACGATCTATACAAAAAAAATTGAAGGTCCATACAAAAAACGTGACAAGGGGGGGGGGGTTGTTAAAAAAAAGTCTTTTTTTATGCGTGACGTAATTAATGGACGTTCCCATATAAAAAAAGTTCATGAAACGGTGTTGATGTTGACTGGAAAGCGAAGGTGCGTGAGCTAACAGATGCCACAAAGATTAGCACTGAGTGCACACGACATATTTTGAGCGAGATTCTGCATATGCTCACTCCTGACCCAAAACACGAACGAGAGAGCACTTTGAAACAATGTTTATATTTGCTGATACGGAATTGGAAAGACTTTTGGCGTTTATGAAACCTAGATCCACTAGATAACACACCAACGAACAGAATGAGTGCCCGCCAATGGACGACAGCCAGCACGGGAGGCTCAATGGGTCGTAAAGATTTTGGCGTCCGTTTTCTGGGATTGTCATGGCATACTATTCGGGGAATTCCTCGCGAAGAATAAAGCCATCAACAGCGAGTATTACCATAGACTAACTCTAAGACCGGTAGGTCCCATACAAATACGATTTTTTTCTTGGCTCAGTCAGTACTAGCACATCGGTCCCAAGCTCAGTCCCAAGCTCAATAGTGTGCCCCTAATAATGAACTCACACGAACACACTCTCAAATATTCTGTCAAAATAACACAGCAAATCAAAACAAAGGCGCAAATATGTATAAGAAGGTGCTGGCTTTAAGGTGTACTTCGGACCAAGAGGTTCTACAACAGTGAACCAATTTAATGTCGCTAGTTGCATATTGATTGTTGGTATTACTGTGCATTACTGGAGCGATTGAACGCCATACACATACACATAAAAAAACAATTCTGACTTGTTGTATCCGAATGCTTGAACTAAGTGTTCAATTCCATCCATAAGGTTATGCACAGTGCCGTCGACTACTCGATTGGAAGCTTTTTCCACTTCTTAGCAAAAGCCTTCTATTGGCATTTCCATTCTATTTGTCAAGATTTTGCTTCACGATTGCCCAATATCTGTCGATTGGTTAAGGTTCTGGGGTGTTCGGAGGATTGTAGTCATCGACACAAAGTTGGCGTTGTATTCCGCATACCATTTCTGAGCCACTTTTCTATAATGAGAAGACGCCAAAATAGGCCTAAACGGTACAGAACATTTTCTTTAGTTTCTTTAGACATGGGCACTCAGGTCCTCCACGAGCAATGCCATAGTTTCGTGACTACCGGTCCTATTGAAGTCATATTAATGGGCAACTTTACAGTTCGGCAAACTATGTTTGATCTGATTGTCGTTCGGAGTCCAAAGAAGGCACGATTGCCAGCCATAATGCGCCTTTGTACCTCTCTGCTGGTGTCATTATCGGCGGTCATCAATGAGCCCAGATACACGAACTCACCTACCGCCTCGATTTCATCACCGTCGATCTGAACTCGTGGTGGACAGCGAACATTGTCGTGAGCCTCTTTCCCTTATGCACACTTAGAAATTATGAATTTTATACGAGACGTAATTCATGTTTGTAAAACGTCGGGGAACGTAATCAAAGATTCCGTGTAAAATTGGTCTTCTGAAAAAGACACACAGGTCACGACTAACGTTTGCATTCAGCAAATGGACTTTTAACGGATGGTGATAAAAAAATCTAAGACATAAAATTGCTTTTGATAAATTTCATGGAAGGTAACCATTTAACATTACTTGCAAAAAAAATTTACACCTTTCCGAGCGGCTTTGCTACAGTTAACCGGAATATTCACCATGACGGACAAAAACATGCGTGTACGCATGTTTTTGAATTCTTTGATTGTTTTATTTATCAAATCCTCCTCAGTTTTCGCAGTTTTCCAAAATTGTTGGAGTAGATTTTACGCTTCAGGTTGGCCCAGATGAGACACAGCTGGGAGACATTGGGTGGGTTTTCCGACTTGGGTACCAGATCGATATTCAGCTGCTCCATCTCCTCCAACGATCGCTTCGAGTAGTCGGCCGACGCACGATCGGGCAAGAACACCACGTCTTCGTCCTTATGGTATTTCTTGATGAACAACGCAACTTGCGACAGGCAACTTCGTACAATAAATTTCCCCGTTCACGGCCAGTCCGGAGCGAAAGAAGAGCGGCTTTGGCATCCCCTTCTCGCTGATTGTCAGCCACAGCAGCACCTTCTTGGGGAACTTGGTGTGTGAAATGAACTTCACCTCGGAGCTCATTTCCTTCGTGGGGGAAGTAAAATACGAAGTGCCCTGCCAGTCGATCCGTGACACCCAGGATCCTTAGACGGTTGATCTTCAGGATGGGGGTTCGATCGATGGTGATCTCTTGCGCCGGCTCTCGACGCGCATTAGGGCTGCAGTAAAATGTGGTTCGAAATATGAAGACACCGTTGAAGCCGCATTTTGCATGACTGGCCTCGCAGATTTGTTAAGCCTTCCGAAAGCGTGCAGGGTTTTCTCGGCAGAGGCGTACGCCATAAAGAGAGCGCATTCGATACCGAACGTCAGTGCCGAAATGGTTATCCTTACCGATTCAGCCAGTTGTCTTCTCGCCTTAGAATCAGGAAGGTCGAAGCACCCGTGGATTCAAGAAATCGAAGAGATGGTGCGTAACAAACTCGTTCGCTTCTGTTGGATTCCGGGTCATTGTGGAGTCAATGGAAACACCCAGGCTGATCTACTAGCAAACGAGGCTAAAGAAGAACCCGCCATAGATATGCCTATTGCGGGCGAAGATGCATTGCGAGCAGTGAAACAAGCGATAAGACGCCAATGGGACTAGCAGTGGTACGAAGCTAGAGACGCAAAATAGAGTGAAGTGAAGTACGACACGCGCAGGTGCATAGACCAGGCCAACCCAGCCGACCAGCGTGCGCTAACACTCCTCAGGATCAGTCACACTCGGTTGACCCACTCTTTTCTTTTGAAAAAGGACACAAGGCCCATTAACGTGCGGCGAAATTAACGTGCGGCACGTTATTCTCCACTGTCCAAAGTTCGTGACAGAACGCCAAGAAGCCGACATCAGTTCTACCAGCCTACATGATGCCTTGAATAACAGCACCAAACTGGACTGCTTAAACAGCTTTAGGAAGAACGCAGAGCACCCCACGACTACAGAAAATTGGGATAGACGTCAGGGGGAGGAGTAGTCCTCTCATGCCCTGGCCGCCGCCCTACACCAGCGAACACTACCAATCTCACGAAAGCGGAGTTATCGACAGAACTACACAAAGCCTTTCCCCAGTGCCGGCTGTTGCCGGTAGATCTGGATATAATGTGTAGTAGTTTCGGCAGTAGCTGGCACTGTGGGACACTGGCGTCCCACCGGTCAGTACTCAGTTTATTAAATCACCATCAGGTACTGTCTGGGTGATCTTTCCAGATTACAGCCAAGCCGCAGCGGTATCTCCAAACGATATGACGACAGTTGAAACCACGGCGTACCACTCCTCCACCCGGAGGAAATAACCGATTAGTCGCTACATATCCACCAATGGTATTGACGAAGAAGCAGAAACGAAGTGACGTCAAGAAAAGAAAGAAGAAGAGGAAACGAAGTGAAGTCAAGAAGAGAGAGAAGGAAAAGTAGGAGAAGAAGAAAAGAGAAACTCAAAACAAATCTAAACTTCCGACACGAATGCACACGAACGTGTAAAGTGTCGCAAATAACCAAACAAACAAACAAACAAACAGTTCTAAAAGGTCTTTAAGGCAGCTTATCAAGCAATTAATACGCAGTAGAAACTGTAGGTTGTTCGCTTTTCAATGCGTTTTGACGTTAGATTCGGTTTAGTTTGATCAAATATCACCGTGACGTTTGCGGTTTTTATGATGAGAGTTTCACAGAGCCATTAGTGAGTGAACGTTAGCTGCGCAAAATATCAGTTGCTAGCGCACGGATACCGTTTTGAAATGGAAAAGTATGTGGAAGTGTTAAAAACCACTAGCCAGGTAACCAATAAACAGTTCCAAAGGGTCTTTAAGGCAGCTTATCAAGCAATTAATTCGCCTTAAATGCAACATAAATGCCGCTTTTGCCCCAATATACGGCTGCTTTAGTGCAATGCTATGATAATGCTTTGTTAATGCTATTTTTCATTGTAAATGCTTATTACAGGCTTCAAGCATTTAAATAGCATTTGAAATCCAACTTTACATTCAAGATGCCTATATAATGCTAATACAAAGCTTGTAGCATCTCAAATGCAGATTTAAGGTTGATTTACTGCATATGCTAATGCTTATTGGTAATCTTTTACCTATTGGTAGGAATCCTGTATAGTTGTCATCGGCGGCCATAAGTGTATGCGCAGTTTCCCAACCAAGTTGCTGCGGTCGATTGAAGTTCGCGATTGAAAGCAGAAGGGAAGATTTGAAGTGGCTTTTGGCAGAAGGGCTCCAGTTTACAAACGTTTGATTAGACGGAAAAACCGGACAGGATCGAATTGAATTCAACTGAGTATCTTTTATATATTTGCGTTCTTATAAGTGACGATAAAATTATTTCTGCTTCCCATTCCGTTATATCTTCCTCTTACGCACTCTGCAGTCTTTAATAACCTTTAAATCTATCATTTTATTCCTTAATCGGCTGTTTATCAGTTTTCGCAGGTTAATTTGTTTGTTTCTATTCACTAGGACCGTATGGTACGGTATGTCCACGCATCCTTCCTCCCTTGCAGATTCACAAAATGGGATGTGGTTCAAATCTATTCAATTGAGTTCAACTAATTTAATCAAAATCATCTTTGCGGTTAATGCAACGTAGTATGTCTGGCCACTTTGACGCTTGAACAGAAAAATATAATGCATTTTAACAGGCGCGTAAAATTTCCCCACGTTTAATTCCAACCGAAAGAAAACGAAATTGTTTGCAATATTTCATGCGTCATACAACAATTTTTACAATCTTCCATACAACAGACTAGATTCAGGCGTTATCTGGCCTAAATTTACATGAAATATCTCATTAGTTTCTACCATATCTAGAATTCCTTTTCTGTGCATTAAATAACGCAGAAAACTACATGTTTCTTTCGAACTGTGTAGCATAAATATACAAAAAAATTGGACGTCATGTAACCCTCTTATTTCCGGGATCGTTTATATTGTTAGATTAAAATAGTAAATCAAGCTAATGTAAGGTTTCTTATTCCATGGAAGCTTCAGGGCAATCGGTTAAGGAACATATTTCTGCCAAGCAGTTCTAAGTGATGCAATTATACTGAGGATATCCTTTAATTTGCACTTTTCATGCATGCAAACTTTATGCCATTTAAAAAACAATCAACACTGCCCTTAATCAGTATACCGTGTCCATCCAACAACTCATTGCAAAACATCACATCAGCGAAGGCAGCTGAAAAGATTGGATACCAGTAAATGCCACACTCCTAACCATTTGGCCGATGGTAAAACAATCTCTCAAGCCCCCCAGCCATCAGTTCGATCTGCGCATCATCAGTGCGCGGAGGAAATTTCTGCGTGTGATGCACTAACCGGGAGATTGCTATCAAGTGGCTCGTTTAGAGAGCGCCTCTTAGTCAGCTTCTGCACCGCTGCCACTGCCACTGCTGCTGCTGCTACCGGATAATCGTCTCAAAGTCAGCACTCGAAGAAAGCCGAGCAGCATAGTCAGCCGTGTACCCTATACTTCAAATATAACAAGCAAACGAGAGACTTATTATGGTTTATTGCAACCCCGGGAAAGCTCTTCAGCGCCATCAATTTACTACCGCTGGCTGAAGCTGCCACCGCAGCCGTTTTCCTCCGAGTCATAGGTGGTTGGGAACGGGTGCCAGGGAATAAATTACTAACCACGCGACCGATGTTTATGTTTGTTCGTCAGCTACCTCCCCGTATCGGCTTCGCCACCATCGCGAGGAGGAAAAATGGATATTCACTTGACTATCATCTTTTGTATCGTAGGCTTTGTCCACCGACCGCTATAGGGGGATGTGGGATACAATTTATCGGCTCAAAACAATCTCTGAACTTAACAGCAGCGGACTCGCTTTCAATGGCCGTTGTTTTCGATCCAGTTTAAGGACAACTCGGGAGCTGCTTAGCATAAAACACCAGTCCGTAGTCAACATGGATTAAGACATTTTGCATAATTAGCGTTGGTTGAGGTTGCTCCTGTCTATATGTCCCCATTGTGTGGTGGAGAGTCTGCTCAGTGTAGGTCGATCGATTGGAGAGATGGAGATGAAAGTCAGATGTCTCACTCACTGATTGGGGACGGCCTTTTTTATGCTTCCTTGTTCCACGCTACTGGAATGAGATTATTAGCATTAGCAACTCGTTTTGTGAAGAATGGAGATTATGTCGAAACAAGATCTTTAATCAGCTTCTTACATGGTGATATTTAAAGAGAACACTGCTTACGTCACTATTTCATCAATTTTACAATATTATACATTCTCAGCAATGTAAATTCTCAATTGAAGTTTACAACCATAACTGATAACACTTAAAAGTCCTACTTTTCCCAACAAGCCAACTTCAACCAGGCTGTATCATTAGTCACTGTGCCCAACCTGTGGCCACTTCCTTGTTACCGCACGCCGTTCCACTAATCGCGCGCCGTTCCACACAAACAGTGTAATCTATCCATCATCAGTCACAGTTTGCAATTATTAATCAAATATAGCGCCCGCGTTACAAAATTATACACACCGTAAGCCTTTCCTCCATTTCTCCGTCGCCGCCTTCTACCCATAGGACGAGCCCCCTCTTTTCAACAATCGATTCAGATTCCCGGCGCCCGCCGTAGCGAAACCAAACGATGGCGATTATCGCCATCGTTATTAACGAGACCAAAGGGGATTATTGTTTATTCGCGCAACAGTTTTCCGATTCGTTAGGCCCTTGTGCAGCCAAGCCGGGGCACGGAAGCATTCTTCTCGACATTATTGTTGACACCGGACGATGGCAGCCGTGAAGAACCGATTCCACGTTTGATTTCCGCACCTGATTCCTCACCTCACTATCTAGGTTTTATGCTTCTGTTAGCGATCTCGATGAAATTGATAGCCGTAGTTTTCGATTAACCTATACATTGTTGCACTCGCGAGAATGGAAATGTTCGGCGTGGAAACACACCTCCTCTCTTGGTGTTTGAGTGAAATTGATTGACGGTGTGGCAAGGGGCGTCCTCCTCTTTGACGTCGTCGATGATTAAATGAGTGAAAATAATGAAATAGCACACCGATCGGTTGGAGATCAATCGGTAACGAGAGGGAAAGTGACATGATCAAAAGGTATCAGTACGAGCTCAACTGAATCCTTTAAATGCAAAATGTGCAGTGGAATGATTTACTAATACGATTTATTTTTTCTTGTGTTCTTTCAGGTACGAGTGTTCACGTTCATAATATCGCTTTGAATACAACAAGTAAGTTAGGTGACATCTATCTTCTATATACAATTTACCGTGAAAGCGTGTGTAATTGATCAATCGAGTGAAATTGATTAGCTAACCACACAATTGAAACAAAGCATGATAGCTTTCTTTAAGAACGCGAGACTTGACCACACTGAAAATTAAATTTAATTTAAATTACGAAATTTAAGGTTGAACTCACAATTCTATTCGTTCTGTTTTGCACTATTCCACCACCTGATTTTTCAGGTTATCTTAGTTAACGTTTTAGTTTGTTTACAATACGCTCCAATAAAAAATAATGCGCAAATCGAACGCAGCACAGCTGAAAAACATTCACCCACAATGTATGACGTATGAAATGTACTATAACCCATTGTAGCACGGAAACTAACTCTGACAGCAATAGGTTCTTCTCTCTGTTAGACTTGATCAAGCTTTAATAACCGCTGATTATCCTAATCATGCCACTGTATGAAGGGCGAAAACGGGTTGCATGGATCGTAGGGAACATCATGTATACGTATCCACAGAGATATAAAAAATCTCCTTCCAACAACAAGATTGTACAATTGGTCATAACAGCGAGCAATCTAACATGAGGATGCCCCTATTCACAAATTGTTAGCAATGAGGAGCTGGCATTCCCACTCTCCCCATCTAGAGTGCTTCAATCGGGTGCCCTGATGGTCCCTCCCATTCCTATGAGCTATTTATAGTAGTGTTTATATTAAAGTAAATTAAAAATATGACAATCATTCATACTTATGGTTTCCTTTCGATTGATGCTGAAATGCAAGAAATGTTGTAAAGTCTTAAAGTGTAGTGTTCTGTGGTTCGTGCTTAAGCACGTTTTCCAGCTGAAAAATCTGCACCCACTGTATATGAAAAGACCAAACTGCATAAAACCTTCTCCTCACCAGCCTCTACATTGCATCTACATAATAGTATGTATTAGGGTTCCAATGAAAATTACATTTTCGAACAAGTTTCATTGTATTTGTGTGTGAGCATACAAATTATTTACCACTGTCCTTCAGTGGTTTAATGTAAGAAATTTGTAGTTAATGTTACTAGCTGATCCCGGTGCGAGCGCTGCTACGCTTGCAACTACATGAATGAAAATTTAATAGAACTGGCACGTTTATGGTTGTTTTCCGGAATGGATTTTTTTCTTGATTAGGAAGGGGTTCAAACCTCTATCGGAACATGCTTCTTACCCGAGAAATACACATGTTGTGTTTTAGTTAGCTAGATAATTCTCATGTTTGGTTGAAATTTGTGTTTCATTTGTACAAAAGACCCCCCCCCCCTTTCTGAGGGCAGAGGGTCTCAAGCCACCATACAATCATTGCCGTCAAAACCAGTGCTTAAAAATCTCATATTCAATTCTCATAATGCACTCTAACGGAGACAACATTTTGTTCATCACGGACTATCTCTAACGAACATGAAGTAAACACAAATTTGACTTCATGAATCTCTAGTGCAAGGTGAATCAACTTGTTTTGTGCTGCTTTACTTTCATCATTCATTCATTCCAGAAAGCAGTGAACGGAAATAAGCGCAACAAACACATTCAATTTCAACGTTCTACCGCGAGAAGATAGAACAGTCCTTCATTTGAAAAATCAATGAAGTGTACCAACGTATTTTGCCTGCCCGTTTGTTTTTTAACTTGTTCATTTATTTGGGAGGCACAATGGCGTTAGCTACCACTTCACCACTTTTTGATTTTTGTATAACATAATGACCTAGTACTAGGATTAGTAGGACTTGGGCCGTTCACTCGCGGTTAACCCGAGGTTAAAATGGGTCACGTTTTTTGGCGATGGGTTGGACAGAGGAACATGGAAATAGGATTCTGTAGTCTCATCAGATAGTTGTCTCCAGCACAATAACTTGGTGCGGAATGGTCAGGTGTACCTTTGTGTGTTCTACCAGTTGTGGTTACCATTGGGCGACGATGAGACTCCTCAAGATGTCAGAACAAAATAAACACAAAAAAACGAATAAAGAGAAACAAAAACACAAGCTGATTAAATGCTGATTAAACTAGACATTTGAAGAAACACATAAATCGATTGCATTTAGCACCGATCGCGAGGTATTCAAGAGTTGCGTTCTGGCGGCGCCAATATCCGTGCATTTCTAGACTGCGTGATCGATGTCATCATATCCGTTTCCGCACTGGCAAAGATTGCTGTCCACGAGGTTCATTCGGAAGAGATGTGCATCTAACTGGTAGTGGTTGGACATATCACGGCTAACGTGCAGGTCCTTAAACCACGCCCTCGATGAAACAATAGGAATGATGGAATGTGACAGCCGTCCTAGATTTCCGGTGTCCCAATCGAGTTGCTAACTCGTAAGGATACTCTGACGTACTAAATGGTAAAATTCATCGCGTGAAATCAGTTAAACATACAAATCGCCTTCCTGGGCGCCCACCTTTGCGAGCGAGTCCGCTTTCTTATTACCTGGAATTGAGCAATGTGACGGGACCCATACAAAGGTGATCAAATATGATCTTTCGACCAGCACACACATCTGTTCCCTTAGTTTTGAAGGAAATAAGATGAGTGTTCTATAAAGAGGTTATGGGGTCTTCCGGATGAGCATCCCACCATGTGCCACAAATTGAACGTAGAAAGTTGATCCTTTTTTGGCATTTTTGTTTCAATTCCTGCACGTATTTGCTGCCACTTCTCGAATCGATCCTCTAAAATGCCTTCTGTTGATCTGGCACCTTAAATTTTGTAGCGATTTTGGCCAAAACCTCTTGACGCTTGAATATCCGAATACCGTAGTAGCACCTTTGTTGCCATTCAGTTGAGATAACATAAATATGACTTGCTATGTCAAAATCTTGTTACTACAACTAATTATGATCGTTGTGTGTACTTGGGATGTGATTTGCTGATAATTTAAGAGTAATGCAAAAAATTGTGTTTCATTCATAGAAGAATGCCCTTCCCGCCCTCCAAGAGGAAGAGGGGTCTTGAACTACCATAGAAAAATTTCTTGCCTCCAAAAACCTCCACCTGCCAAATTTGGTTCCATTTCCATTTGTATGGGAAACACCAACCAACCCCCCCAAAGTTGCTTAATTTGTTCTCCAATTATGTAGAAATTTGTATTTCATATGGGAATGCCAGTTCATACACGTACATTCAGAGGTCGTCTTCTTGTACAACAAGCGTCGCATGAAAATCTTCACATATCTAAATTTGATGGATATGTGACGAATTTTCAAACGTCCAGAATCAAAACTCGACATTCGTGTTCCTGACGTGAAAATAGTAAATGTATGTTTTCGATCATTTAAAGCGTCCTGGTAAGGATCTTCCTCATCTGATGCAGAAATCTCTTCTGGGTGCGAGTAAAAACTACTGATGCACCACTTTCCATATGATCAAATACGACAGTAACACATTTTGAAGGGAATCGATTTCATTCACAACGCCTTATTTAAAGCACACGAAGATTCAATATTTCACTTTTGATTTAGGATAAATAACGAAATATTGTTTCGTTTAAGCAAATCAAAACACGTCAGTTTCAACGCACGGCTTGCTGCAATCACTTCAATTGCACTCGGTTGAACTCCGTGCCCGCAAATTCTTCAAGGTTGTACTGGAACTTCATGTTGTCAGGGTTGAACTGTTGAGAAGATGGGATTTTGGATGTCAGTTTTCCAAGAATGAAAGCCTCAGTGGTCAAGACTACAACGTCGTTGAACCGAGATGAACACGCATTATGCAAGTTATTATTATGAACAAGTCTAAGTTATTTAAAAACATTGAAGTTGCCTGTTCAGTTCCGATAATTTTCAATTTTTATTATTTCCATTGATTTTCGAAAAATATGACGTAATTTGAATTGTCACTCGACGATCATGGCCACTGGCAAAACCTTGTGGTACTTTATCGTCCATTACCAGGTCCCAAGCTCCTGGTCCGGTTCTTCACCATTTTGGAAAGACGCACACTTGTGTTGCCAGAAAAGTTGTAATGCAGCAAAAAAGTCTTCAAAAGTTGTAATGCAGCACTGAAAATCTTCCAGTTTTATTGGTAAACATTATAATTCTGAGATGGTGATCAATGGTCTAGTAGAAAATTTGCGAAGGGTTGAAAAGTTGAAAAAGCTGAAATAGTTTATTATCACATATCAGCACACTTTTGGAAAGCGTTACGGCATAGGAGAACTGTTCCTTTATACATCACATGACCCATTATTCACACTTGTCGGATATGTAGGTTTGATGAATGAATCAATTGGTTCCGAACTTTAAACAATAAATTTAAAAAAAAATTCAAATATTTATTTGCTATATAAAAAGGAGAAATCAGACTTTTTCGGATAAAGTTAAATGTTTGCATGAGATACACGTTGATAATATTGTTCGAAGCTTTCCAATTGCCTCGAATTTTACGCACACCGAGAGTCACTATTCCCGTCGTAACTACTGCTGCAGCTATCCTTCGTCACAGTGGTGTTTTAGAAAATTGGCAATTTTCTGTGTTTTCCCTGCCGGTTCTCGATGCTGATGCTTTCACGGGAAGGACTCAAAGAAAATACGCGAAAGACCCCGGATTAAAATGACTCCCTGAAATTTGATGCTTGTTCGGTGGATCGTTGCCAGATATTTTATATTTCTATCCTTATACTAAAGCCTGTCAATGTTAAATTTCAGACACCAAAATAATAACAGCAAAAAAAAATTTACAGATATTCCACAACAATAGAGTTATATCTACATACTAAATAGTTGATTAAGAGGTTGATCCTTCTTTCTGTAAAATTCTCGAACTTTCTGTGATGCACCCGCCTGTATATTCCGTACGGTTTCCTCAGATACGCCCGCCGCGACGATTCTCCATCTTCTCTTGAAATTATCGGCTCCATTTGCTTTCTTCTTAGTTTCGAAGAGTTTCCGCTTAACTAGAGCCCAGTAATTCTATATTGGGCGTTCTAGACAGTTTGGTGGATTGGCTGTTTTTGGCACTTATTTGACCTCTTGTACTTTATACCATTCCAGGAAGGATTTCGCATAACGACAAGAGGTCAAATCAGGCCAGAACAGAGCTCGAGAGTCGTGGCTACTAATAAACGGTAGCAACCACTTTTGCAAACATTTTTTCTCGTACACATCCTTATTGATAGTTCCGGTGGAGACGAAACTTTTAGATTTTCGACCACAACTACATATGGCCTGCCAAATCAAGTACTTCTTCGGGAATTTCGACAATGATGGTTCCACCTTCTTTGCTGCCGTTCGTACAAAATGTTTTTGCACACGTACACTTGGTTCCCATTCTACGGAATGTGGAAAAAACGCTAACATGTTGTACCACGAAATAAAGTGGAGAGTTTTAGTTGTCTTATGAGTGAAACGATTCAGCGATCCGTGAAATAATTCCAAATTTACACTGAAAGAAAAGTGTCGGAAATTTAACGTGCACAGGCTTCAATTGTTCCACCCCACCCAATCCTGCAGTGATGCAATATTACTGTACACTTCTAGTGTTCACCAATAGTATACACCGCAAAACTGAAATCCCCCTTGGGTAGAATTGTTGCGAAGCCTATTAAACTATCCCCTGATGTATTATGTAAGGTTTAAGTTCTTGAACTCAGACTAGTGACTTGGCGCCATGCCCCCTAAAACTATAGTAAAATAAAAAAATATATTAATAAATGGCAGCATAATTAATCATCAATTAAAAGAGAGATTTGAGCAATAAAAAATGAAAAAAGTGCCATTAAATTATTAAGGCCTGTGCCAACAAATAATGTGTGATCAGCATTAAAAAATTAGGAATGAGCAATAAAAGATGAGAAAAGATCTTCGGATAATCTAATTGTGACCGGTAAATCTGTCAAATAAAGCAACAGCTATTAGTATATGTGCAATTAAATATGGCAGTATTTCCGCCAAATTATGTAATTTGAGCACTAAACTATTCGCATATGTCTTTTAATTTTGTTGGATTTTCCCATAAAAACAGTAAAATGAGCAATGGATATTTATATGGTTATTTATTTATCCATTGCTCATTTTACTGTTTTTATGAGAAAATCCAATAAAATTGAAAGACATATGCGAACAGTTTAGTGCTCAAATTACATAATTTGGCGGAAATACTGCCATATTTAATTGCACATATACTAATAGCTGTTGCTTTATTTGACAGATTTACCGGTCACAATTAGATTATCCGAAGATCTTTTCTCATCTTTTATTGCTCATTTCTAATTTTTTAATGCTGATCACACATTATTTGTTGGCACAGGCCTTAATAATTTAGTGACACTTTTTTCATTTTTTGGTGCTTTTTCTGAATTACTAAGTGCAGGTAAATATTTTAGTCATTA
>JASCZW010011022.1:0-33700 GCA_034211315.2 Aedes japonicus | reverse complement strand
GGTGAATTCGTCGAAGTGGTTCGTCCAACAGACCATGAAGCGGGCTAGGCTACGTGTTTTTAAGGTCAGGAAGGCGCCAAACTGGACTGACAAGCAAAACACGGTGGCCAAATTGCGTGCGCGGAAGCTGTACCGTGAGTGGCTGGTCTGTCTCGTCATGGACGACGAGACATATGTATATCAAGGCGGACACCAAACCAATCCCCGGCCTCGAGTTTTTGTCGGTACGTCCCGCTTGGAGGTTCCGGAAAAGTTTCGCAAGAGAAAGATGGACAAATTCGCGAAGAAGTACGTGTTGTGGCTGGTGATCTACGAGTGCGGACGGTACAGCAAGCCGTTCGTTACAACCGTCACCATAAACGGGCAGATTTATCGAGAGGAATGCTTGCAGAAGCGCTTGCTGCCCTTCCTCCGCTCTCACCGTAGTTCCACGCTGTTCTGGCCGGATCTTGCTTCGTGCCATTACGCCAAGCCTGCAATGGATTGGTTCGAAGCGAAGGGCGTTAATGTGGTCCCGAAGGAGTCGAACCCGCCAAAATACACCAGAACTTCGTCCGATCGAAAAGTTTTGGGCGATAATGAAGAAGAAGTTGAAGAAAAGCGGATAAACATTCAAAACCGATGAAGCATTGAAGAAAAACTGGGAGAAATTGTGTAAGGAAGATGGACAAAGCCTCGTCCAAGATCTTATGAGCAGTCTTAAGAAAAATGTACGAGCATTCAGCTTGGTAGAAGAAATTCAATAAAAAAATTATGCTAATATATAGTTATTTAATCCCTGGAAATTTAGAAGTATCCGATTTAAAACGGATTTTTGGTGATCATTTTTGTGTGTCTCATTTTTCCGAGTCCAGTCTTTATCTGGCTAAGAACACTGAAAGTGTAAGTAAAACCATAAATGTTGTAAATCCTAACCTAACTAATTAATATAAATTTGCAGTTTAAAGCTGCACTGAACTGATAACTAGTTTGTTTGCTGCTCAAAGTGTCCACAACGCTGATTTTTTAATCTGCTCATAGAAGTAACAACCCTTGAAGTATATAAAATCAAATGACAGTAGAAACAAAAAAATCCAAGTAGGCTATATCTATCAAGAACGGGTTGAAACTTCCTTACTCAGAAATTTAATGAGAATGGTGGGATAGTTTCAAGCTGAATTCCCATTTTAGATCTTTGTTCCCTTTGTGACTCACTTTTTTTATGATGCACGCAAGTTTTTTGAGGTACACATCTGTCAACCCAATCTCCTACCACTCTGGGGACAGTTATAATGAAATGATTTATGCCATAATCAGTTTAAACCGGAGTGTTGATAAATTTCAATAATTAATCAAACAAAATGGAAAATATACTCCAACCAACAGCTCTCCCTTGTTGGGTCCCGCTGTGGCCCTTCGTTGAATTCGCAGCATAACCAACCAAACGGTGAATGTTAGCACTCTGACAAAATAAAACGTGGATTGTGTATGTTGGTTGTTTTTTTTTTCGTCCCGCTGTGTAATTTGTACACACCTCGGGTGAGGCCGGTTAAGTGAAATTATATTAAAATCATATTACCCCTCTGCGGATAAGTGATAGCAATCCGTTATCGTCAAGCCAATCCAATTGATCAAATGGATATTCAATATTGTACATTAATTATTAAAAGGACGGATGAGTGCTGCTTTCGGAGTCACTTCAAACATTGAAGCTGACGGTGCTCCGGAATGTAAACCTTCAACGAAATGAGATGAAGAAGCATCAAACATTCTATTGTTGAAATTCTGCATCAGATGTATCTCAGCCACTAGATGAGTATGTTACATAATTGCGGAACTTCAATCCTTACCACGTGTGTGGCAAACTGAGGAACAGTTTGACAGTTGACCTTATAGAAATAAAAAAAAACCAGCAACCTTGCCAATATGCGTTGTTGATGGGTGACATTGTCTTCCGCTTTGTTTGATTCGACACGTCAATCTAGTGAAAGTTTTGTTTGTTGAATTCGCATAGCAAATGTTAGGGAAAACTAATCCACGTAAATCGTAACGATGACCAGATTGCACAATTCATTGAAATAGCCGAGGGAACAGAAGGTGAGCTTCTTATTTCGGTTAGGTCTAACGAGAAAAAAAATTTCGCTAACAGCCTAGCCTTATGAAATTTCAACATCAAAGCTGAGTTCGAATTTGTAAATACGAACGACATATACGAAGATGGTACAGGTGGCAATCTTACAGATTGAGAAATACCTATGCGTAAGAATTATACATTATCTATTATAAGTTATAGTTACCAATTTTTATCAACCTACGTTGAACGGTTCAAGTACAATGAATTATAAACCTACCATCGAGTACACAAGGAAAATTTGGACTGGTAATCAAAATCAAACAATTTATTGGAAAACTAATCAAAATAACCAAGTCAAAACTGCTATGGCTTTTGTCTTCCAGACGTTCAAGCTCGAACAAAAGAATTCAAATTTGTTGTGTAAAATTCCATCTTGCACAGTAGCGCCGCCTAGCCAACTAATTGCAACATTAAATCTGAAAGTTTGTCTGGCAACCCATTTTTCCCTTACTAATCAAAACAAATCTGTGGCGCCATCTGATAGCTTATTGCTACTTGGTATCTCGAGGGAAGCCATGTTTTTACACAGGTTAATGAGATGAAGTCGAACATCTGTCTGCGCTTGTACGCCACGTGAAACTTCCGGAAAGCTATTCGATTCTTTGCATATTTTGTTTATCTGCCATCGAAGCGAGCAGATAAACAAAATATTTTTCACAACGAATGTCTCTTCTATCCGGGGAATTGACTGTTCGGAATGCTGATTCAATTAATAGATCACGATCATCAACATAAACTGTCTAGAAAGACGATCAAGAACCTAAAGAGATGAAAATCAATGCGAAACATTATCAAATTGAAGCGCGCTCATACCGGAAGGCCGATTCTTGATCCTGGACCGAGTTGCACTGGAAGTTCAATTCCGACCAGTAGCATTCGACCACAGTAACTACTTTTGTCCATAACCGTATTTTTCTGATTGTAGTTGCATGTTATTTCTGTCAATCGGATCGTTAGTTTCTACCATGGTTTTCTTTCTGTGTAGATATATTTCATAGACAAAACATTCATCATCAAACTACGTCGTATCCTGTCAGTTTGAATGTAAGTTTCTCTTACATAACCTTAGATTAACTTCTTGTGCATAATGTAGCACTGAGAGTAGCTGAAGTATCCCCCATTCTTGACTAAGAAGGAGTTCAAACTTCTATCAGAACATGCCAACCCGAGAAGTACACATTTTGTGTTTCAGTTTCCTGGATAATTCTTATGTTTGGTTCAAATTTCTGTTTCAGAGCACCTCCCCTCTAGAGAGGAAAGGAGGATCTTGAATCACCGTAGAAAAAAATCGTGCCTTCAAAAACCCCCACATGCCAAATTTTATTCCATTTGCTTGATGAGATCTCAAGTTATGCAGATATTTGAGTTTTATTTGTATAAGAGCTCCCTTTTCAGAGAGTGAAGGGGTCGCAAACAAGCATTAGAAAAAAAAAACAGGCTCCGAAACCCCTAGATGCCAAAGTTGGTTCCATTTGCTTGTTTAGTTTTCAAGTTATGCAGATATTTGTGTTTCATTTATATGGGAGCCCCCTCCCCCTTATCAAGACGGGGAAGGAGTCTCGAACCATCATAACAACCTTCTCCGGCCACAAAAACTCCTGCATACAAATGTTCATAACAGCAGGAACAATTCTCGTGTTGGGTTTGAATTTTTGGTTCATTAGTATGAGGGCACCACCTTCCAAAGAGTGGAGGGGTCTCAAACCACCGTAGAAACATTTCTCGCCTTCAAAAACTTCCACATGCCAAGTTTGGTTCCATTTGCTTGATTAGTTCTCGAGTAATAAAGAAATTTGTATTTCATTTGTTTGAGAGCCCTCCCCCCCCTCAGAGGGGGGAGCAGTCTGGATCCATTATGAGAATATTCTTCAGCCCCAAAAACCCCATCACACAAATTTTCATTACAGTGGGTATAATTCTCATGTTTGCCTAACTTTTTGTGTTTTATTTCTATAAGAACCCCCCCTCCCCCCCTCAACCAGAGAGAGAGAGTTCTCACACAACCGCGGAAACATATTTTTCTTCCAAAATCCCCACGTGCCAAGTTTGGCTCCATTTGCTTTATTAGTTCTCGAGTTATGCAGAAATTTAAGTTCCATTTGTATGAGAACCCCCTCTTCTAGAGAGAGGAGGGGTCTCGAACAATCATACAAACATTTCTTCACTTCAGAAACCCCACATGCCAAATTTGGTTCCATTTACTTGATTAGTTCTTGAGTGATGCAGCAACTTCTGTTTCGTTTGTTTAAGAGACTCCCCTTCCAGAGAGGCGAGGGGTCTCAAACCACCATAGAAATATTTCTTGTTTTCAAAATTTTTTACATGCTAGATTTGGTTTCCTTTGCTTGAATCATTCTTAAGTTATGCAGAAATTTGTGTTTCTTTTGTATGAAAGCCCCTCCTTCCAGAGAAAGGAGGGGTCTCTTACTCTTATAAAAAACCTTTCGTTGCCCCAAAAACACCTCCATGCTAAATTTCAGACGGACGGACAGACAGACAGACAGACAGACAGACAGTGGATTTTAACTTGCCTACGGTATGGGTTTCCTAGTAATTTTGGACCCCTGATTTCATGTATGCTTCATTGTCATGGTCATTGAAATTGTCATATTATAGGCTGTTCCGATTATTATAAATACACTAATGACTAACCGTCAATTCAAGATGCGTGCATTCAAATCAAACTGAGTTGTCATATTTTTCATGTTTCAATTTTAAATCAAGATGTTCTCACTGAAAATACAATAAGCTATTATTATGATATTTTACGAGTATTTTTTTGCTATTCATTCTGTTATTTTGACTATTTATTCAGTCCAAATGATAACATATTCAATGATCAAACAACGATAACCAGGTATTAGAATTTGTTATCAATGTAGTATAATCTTGTAGTGATCTTGCTTCCTGCCATTCCTCTTAATTGGCACAAAAAAAGGAACAATGTCGGATTTGTACCAAAGGACTCGCTTGGAAAATGGTATTGCAACACTCAGTTGAACATTGCATCTTCCCCTAAAAAGATTAGCATCACCTTAATATGAGCACATTCATGATAATATTTTTTCGGAATTCTGATTATCTGCAAAGGTGCGGTTCAGGTCAAGGACATTCAAAAAGATCGTTATGTTCAGAATTCAACCGCTAAAATAGAGAGAAATTTTTCCATAACGAAAAATTACTAGACCAGACCGGGAATCGAACCCAGTCACCTCCAGCATGGTATTGTCTTTTAGCTGCGCCCTCACCGACTGAGCTAAGGGAGGACCCAACGTTAAGTCCGTTAGTCCTAAATCACTTGAACTTTAGGTGAGCCAGTCCTACATCGCTTGAATATGAAGTGGATCTGACTTGAATCACATGAATATGACACGAATAAGACCTTAGTCACATTAATATGAACCGAATAAGACCTGAATCACAATCAATGTATTGTGAGTCACCTCTGAATCATTTGAATTTGAGGTGAGTCATTCCTGAATTATTTGAATATGAATCAAATCAGGCCAGAATCTCTTTAATCTGAAAGGAGTCAGGACTGAATATCTAGAATATGAAGTAATTCAGTCCTGAATAACTTGAATTTGAGGTGAGTTCATCCTGAATCAGTTGAATATTAAGTGAAACAGTCCTGAATCACTAGAATATGAAGAAAGTCAGCCTTGAACTACATGAATATGAAACGAATAAGGTTTTTATAACATTAATATGAAGCGAATAAGACCTGAATCACTTGAATGACTGACTCTTGAATCACTTGAAGTTTAGGTGATTCATTCCTGAATAACTTGGATATGAATAAAATCAGGTCAGAATCACTTTAGTATGAAGTGAATTAGGACTGAATATCTAGAAAATGAAGTGATTTAGTACTGAATTACTTGAATTTAAGATAAGTTTATCATGAATCAGTTGAATATTAAGTGAATCAGACCTAAACCACTTCAAAACGGAATGAATCAGATCTAAAATATGTATAATCACTTGAATGAGAAATCAATCAGTCCTAAATATATTGAACTTTCTATTTTATCAGAATCACGAAATAAAACAAGTTGGAAATGCCGAATTTTCATTTATGCTCTCTAGCGTCACGTAGCGGTGGAATTATAAACCAAACTATTCACCCTCTGGATGCCCTTGACCGTCTGAGCAACTTTATCCACGACTAGAACATACCATCTTATCAGAATCACGAGATAGAACATGTTGAAAACGCTCAATTTTGCATGCTCACTAGTGCCACGTAGTGCTAGAATTCCAAACAGAACGGTCTACTGTCCGGATGCATTTGACCTTATTAATAACTTTGCCTAAGACTCGAACTTTCTATCTCATTAGAATCACGAGATAGAACAAGTTGAAAATGCTCAATTTTCCATGCTAACTAGTGCCACCTAGCGGTGGATGTCAAAAACCAAACGGTCAACTTTTCGAACCTTTTGAACCGTTTTATTATTTTTGAACGACTACAATTTTCTTGTAAATTTCAACAGAGAAAATTTAGACGATTTTAAAAGGCGAACACGAAATTATTGCGACACCGAAAATGTCATGCCAATTTTCTTATAATGTTTAGAATCAAACCAAAATTTTAGGGTAGTTTTATACATGTATTTACTTCAAAAATCAAAAGAAAAGTTAATCGATGGAGCCTTGGGTGTAAAATTGAACGCATTTTCGCTTGATGCCCTCCATCAAAGTCTTTACAGTGTCATCCGGTACCAGTTTCTCAGTTTTTTTTTCGATTTTCTTAGCATGTCCTTCTCGTCTTTGACTGTCTTCTTGCTCTTCCGAAGTTCCCGCTTCATCATTGCCCAGTACTGCTCCACCGGGCGCAGCTCCGGACAGTTTGGCGGATTCATGTCCTTTGGAACAAAATGGACAGAATTGGCCTCATACCACTCCAGGACACTTTTAGAATAGTGGCATGATGCCAAATCTGGCCAAAATAGCGGAGCTTCGTCGTGCTGCTGCAAGAACGGCAAAAGGCGCTTCTCGAGGCACTCAGATTTGTAGATCTCGCCATTTACTGTGCCCTTTGTCACGAAAGGCTCACTCCTCAGTTCGCAAGAGCAGATGGCCTGCCAAATGAGATATTTGGAGGCGAACTTCGACATTTTCTTCTTCTTAAATTTGTCGTGCACATAGAACTTGCTCTTGCCGGTGAAAAACTCCAACCCCGGAATTTGCTTAAAATCGGCTTTTATATACGTTTCGTCGTCCATCACACAGCAGCCATATTTTGTCAGCATCTTCTCGTAGAGCTTCCGTGCCCGAGTTTTAGCCGTCGATTGTTGCCGCTCATCGCGGTTTGGGAAGTTCTGTACCTTGTATGTATGTAGTCCAGCTCTCTTCTTTGCATTCTGGACGTAGCTCTGCGACATGCCGATCTTTTTAGCCAAACCACGGCTTGAGACGTTGGGATTTGCTTTAATCATCCGCTTCACCTTTCCCTCCGTCTTTTTGTTCTCCGGTCCCGGTTTTCTTCCAGCTTCTTTGCTGTGGTCCAACATCAACCGCTCCTGGAACCGCTTCAACACTCTGGAGACGGTTGAATGGTGAATGTTCAACATTTTTCCCAACTGCCGGTGCGACAGGTCAGGAAATTCCAGGTGTTTGGAAAGAATTTGTTCTCTCGACTCACGTTGGTTCACCTCCATTTTCGTTGAATCGAAAAACACGACTTCGAGTTTGACAGCAGGTAAACAATACACATCAATGAGAAAGTGTGCAAAATTTGGTTGATTTTTACCCAATGGTAAAAAAGTTATGCCCTGTTGAATGTGTCGCAATAATTTCGTGTTCGCCCTTTAACGTAATTCTCACAAACACACCCTCAAGCATTATGTCAAAATAACATAGCGAATCAAAACAAAGCCAAACATACTAGTACCGAAAGGTACTAAAAAACTCAAGAGTGTATAGCAAGGTGCAGACAACAAGGTGTAGTTCGGAACTAGGGGCTCTACAACAGTGAACCAATTTCAAATCGCTAGTTGCATATTGATTGTTGAACTGGTTACGCGTTCAGGTGAAAGTTACGTGAAATTCCACGTGGAAACAAAGTGTCGATTTTTTGGAGTGTAGGAACATTTCGCCTCAGTCTGAACTAGCAGTCGGCTTACCAAGCAATCTAAACTTTTTCATTTGTCAAAATGAATGGTGAAAATCGCGTCACTCTGAAACGAACGTGATACGCAACTCTTCAAATATTCTGGATGATCCGAAGGACCATACAGTGACTAGTCGAAGTCGCAAAAGGGGTAACTATAGTGAATTCGTTCTCACATTACATGTAAATTTACTTCATAATAAAAACTTAAATTGAGCCACCTATCGTGTGATCTTATCCTTTTTCCTTGGGAGTACTAAGGATACGAACCCAGATAAGGTCATTGTAAATTAGTCCTGGAAATTTGATAACATCACCATTGACTTACTTTTGAGTTCTCATGTTATTTGATGATGATGGGTTTTTCATCGAAATCCGAGAAAAAAGTTAAAAAAGAAAAAAGTGGAAATCAGAACTAAATAGAAGTTTGGTGAACCCCTCCTTCCGACCTACAACTAGGACAAATGACCCTCGTTGTAAGCACCATCAATACCGTTTGGTTGCAGTTCGAAGAGAAACCGCTGTTTATATAGTTTATAGTTTTATCGAGAGCCACCGTGCCAGAGTTTTGCGGTTCAGCTGAAATGCAATTATATCCACTTGTGATGGATGCTTATTCATAATCAACGAGTCCGAATGCAGTACGAACCTCCCGAAGGAGAAACTTTAATTCCCCCACGGATTGCGCTCGGACCGGAGCTGCTGCCACAAAGTATTATCTTGTCCACTGCAAGCGCACTGTTTTTCGTTCAGTTTGGGTTAGTTACGGTCAATTGTTTTTCGTAGTTGGGCACTGTTGATGTCACACAGCTCCCCGTTCGCGTTGTAGAAGCAGTGGGAAAGTGCAACTTTTTTCCGGTCTTTATCCCCTCCCTCCCCCAACACGGAGGACTGCAAACGAGCTTTATATTACGGAGGAATGCAAGTCAAACCATATATTTAGCATTTAGACGAGCTTTGCGCTGACATGGACGTGGACGTGAGCGTAAAGTGAGCAGGTTGGGAGTATACTTTTTTCATGCATGCTGTTACCGCACGCGTCTGCTCGGTGGGATTCGATAGGGGTGGTGATGGTAGTATTGTATTGCTGTACCCACGGGTGAAGATACTCGACACACGAGCACGGGATGACAACCATGGGTTGAATTTGCGAAACACGTACACGGTATACAAATTCACTAATGGGTGAGTGCAACTATCGGTGCCTCGTTTGGACTCAATTATACAATATCGAATTATGGTAGGTGTTGGACCGTGACCAACATTTTGGACGACTGGTAAATAAATTGGGTCTTTCAAGAAAATTTTCGCTATTTGATTGTTAGCAGTCGTGAACTGGTTACAATTTGATGTTTTCAGGGACAGTAAACACAGAATAAAATCGAAAAAATGGGCCAGACCGGTGGTTTTCGGAATTTCAAAACCATTATTTAGGATAGCAAGGAAGGGCGATTTTTTCATTCAATATCAAATTTTGCATTGATATAGTCATAACCGACATCAGAATGTAGAGTTAGTTAGTTAGTTAACATGTTTTGTATTTCCAATTCATTTGTCTTACATACTAATTTTTACATTTTAAGTGTTTCAGCCCATTGGGCTCTTCAGCTTTGTTTAATTTTTGTGTTTGTTGTGTTTGTAATTTCTATGTTTTACATGAAATATTCATGTAAAACATAGAAATTGTTAGTTTTAAAATTTGATAACCTACCTAATCTACAACTAAAACTACAATTGGAAAAACCTAGGGGTGGGGAACCAGATTCCGAATGATCTGGTGATCCGATGTCAGGCAGCGTGCCCTGTACCGATTGATAGACTCACTAAAGCGATCGTCGAGCATTTTTATCTCGGCCAGACAGTGGACCTCAGATGTTCTTGTCCTCGGAGGAGTGTTCAGGATCATCCTGAGGAACTTATTTTGAACACGCTGAAGCTTCAGGTGATGTGCTTTAGCGCAACTCTCCCAGATTGGCATGCCGTACTCGATGACTGGAAGTATGATTTGCTGATAGACAGCAAGCTTGTTTTTTAGGGATAATGTAGACCTTCTGTTGATCAATGGGTACAGTAGTTTCAACAGAGTATTACATTTTGTGACAGTTTTGTCAACCTGATCCCTGAAAATAAGCTTGCTGTCTAGAGTGACACCAAGATAGACAGCTGATTTGGTCCATTCCACCGTTGTGTTGTTCAGGCTTATTTTACAATTCTCAGGCGGGACAAGTCTGGGAGAATTTGAATGTGGAAACAGGATGACCTGGGTTTTCGCTGCGTTGATACGAATCTTCCATTCAGTGAAGTATTCTGACAGAACATTCAGGCTTCGCTGCAGTTTCGCGGTGAGCGCTCTTATTACCCTACCATTGTGGACGAGATCCATTTTCAGGGAGCGGGGGTATGTCCGAGGTGAATAGATTTAACAGAAGTGGACCTAATATACTTCCCTGCGGAACACCGGCAGAGATCTCCTGACTACCGGAAACTGCACCATGCAACGAAACACGGAATGTCCTGTCCGTCAGATAGTTTTTAATTATCTTCACCAGAAAGATGGGAAGATTGTATCGATGCAGCTTGTACACCAGGCCATCATGCCACACGTTATCAAAGGCCTTCTCGATGTCGAGAAGTGCCAAGACAGATGATTTCGAAACAGACTTGTTCCGTCTGAGGATGTTACTGACTCGATTAAGTTGGTGAATAGTCGACCGACCACGTCGGAAGCCAAATTGTTCGTCGAGCAAGATGTTCAGCTCGTCGGCAGATGAAAGAAGCCGACGGTGGATCGCTTTCTCAAATAGCTTGGATAATCCTGAGAGAAGGCTGATGGGCCTATAGCTCTTGGAACATGAAGGATCTTTCCCAGGTTTCTGGATGGGTATGACTTTGGCTGACTTCCAACACGAGGGGAAGTAGCCAAGTTGGAGGCAATGATTGAAAACCATCGCCAGATGGTTATAGAACTGGGGGCTCAGTTGCTTGAGCTCCAAGTTCAGGATGTTATCGAAACCTGGAGCCTTCATGTTCTTTGAGCATTTGATATAAGCCAACAATTCGTCAGCTGAGATCTCCAACTCCTCTGTGAAGTTGTTGGGGCTTAGATGGATGTTAGTAATAAGCGCGCTAACGGCAGCTTCATGTGAACTGACGATGTTTTGTCCGAGATTATGGGAGCTGACGAAGTGTTGACTTATCTCAGCAGCCTTCTATGCAGGAGTTATCAACCGATCCTTAGAGCCATTGCTGTCTAATGGGATCAACGGTGGAATGGGCCTTGGCTTAGTTTTTAAAATTTTTGTCAACTTCCAGAACGGCTTAGCACAATCTGGGAGAGAGCGGATCTTGTCGGCAAAATTGTGATTTTTAAGGTCCACCATTCTGGCCTTAATAATTTTGGTCACTCGATTACAGTGACGTTTAAGCGTTGGCAAACCAGTTCGCTGGTATTGCCTTCGAATGGCGTTGCGCAATTAAATAAGTTCTTTAGTGGGTCTATCAATGGGTACAGAGTCACTCACCTGATCAATCACCGGTACGTGTTGCTCCCGGGCCTGGGAGATCGCTTGCTCGATGCTCTGCAGCTGCCGCTCGATGTCATCAACCGAATCAAGGTGCATGTCGAAATCGATGTTGTCGTCAACGTGTTGTCGGAACCTCTCCCAACTGGCGCGATGGTAGTTCCGTCTGGTGATTCGATGCCGGTTGACCGAGGAGCCAACTTCGGCCACCACCGGATAGTGGTCCGAGCTGAGCTCCTGGTGTACGATCGGCTGGGCGATGTTGTTCCCCATGTTGGTGAGGAAGATGTCGATTGTCGAATGGACCCCGGAACTGCTCAACCGGGTGGGAGTATCCGGGCCCAGGACGGTGTAATGTCCCTCTTCTAGGTCTTCCTGCAGAATTATTCCGTTCCGATTCCACCGGGTGTTCCCCCAGGCTTCGTGTTTCGCATTTAGGTCGCCGGCAATGATGAACTGCCCCTGCCTCCGAGTTAGCTTACGGATGTCGTTTCGTAGGGCTGTTGTTGTTCCGTTGTTGGTACTGGCTTGCTTGGGACAATAGGCCGCGATGATGGTGATTGGGCCGACAGCAGTTTCGACCTCGACTCCGATGGCTTCAATGGACTGCAGCTGAAAGCTCGGAAGCAGATGGCAGTTGATGTTGTAGCGCAGGGCGATCGCGACTCCTCCTCCACTAGGGTCGCTACGATCAAGTCGCACAATCCGGTATCCAGGGATAATAACGGTGAGTTCGGGCTTGAGATGTGTCTCGGTGACGATGGCGATGTCGATGGCCTTCCTGTTAAGGAAGTCACCGAGCTCAACGGTTTTGTTCCGGATGGAACAAGCATTCCAATTTACGATGTTGATGGAGCGATTATGGTCCATATTTGAAAATGAACATCATCGTCACACTTGCCACATCGTGGTTTCATGTGGCAGTTTCGAGTTCCATGTCCGAACGCAAGGCAGTTGCCACATTGCGTTACGTCGTGCTGTCTCGGACGATACCGGTCCCACTCGACGATGACGTCGAAAAAAGCCCGTGTTTTCATCAGCTCCGCCATCGTGACGGATCCCTTCACAAGGTGGACCAGATAGAGTTGGTCCCGGTAGTTACCGTGTTGCTGGCGCCTGATGGGAAACACCTTCTGAGGCTTTAGTGCCGCCGCTTGCAGCTCTGCGAAGATTGACTCCGGTGTGAGTTCTGGAAGGCCACGCAGAATCACCTTCAATGGCTTGCTTCCGGGCGCGTCGTGAGTGTAGAACTCGTGTTTCTTCGCGAGGCGCCGACAGCACGGTAGTCAGCCTCCGTCGAGCACATAATTTTGGTTCCATTACTGCACAGCTTGTACAGTGGATGGATTTGGATAGCTGCAAGCTCGGTCCTGAGAGCAGCAATGTCCTTTGACGTCGTGAAGAGCGGGGGAACCTTCACCTTCTTCGGCACCTCCTGGATCGGAAGCACGGCGAATTGATTGCTCGCTAGTAGACGAGCGTTGCGATCCACTGGATCGGCGTCATCGTGGCGCAGCCGCTTGGAGCTGCCCGGTTGCGGTAATGTTTCGGGAGCGGATGTCACCGTTGGTCAATTTTTTCGACCCATTGCCACAGCAATAGGTCGAGCGGGAAATGTTTCCGAACTTTGAAGCACTTTTTTCTGCTTTGCCACCACCAGAAGATGAGCAAGCGCAGGCGATAGATCGCGAACCGAACACGCAATCGCGAGAAAGCGGGCGAGGGGAAAAACTTTTTCTGCGAGAGAGCGAAAAACACGACCGAACGTGTCGCTTGTTCAAGCTGGAATGACGATGATCAGAATGTAGAAGGAACTCAAACTCTTATATACCTTTGAAGCCCGCTCATTCTAGCGATTGTTTACCACGGTTAAATATCAATCGCTGAAAGTTTGGAACGAGCGAGATATAAAAGGAGGAGAGAACTTCACTGAGAGGAAAGCGCTTCTTCGACAATATTGTCGTTTTCAATAATCGATACTTTTTGGAATTCAGAAGCCTTTTATGTTTATTTATATTCATTTACACATCTCTACAATTGCCACTACATTTGTGGGGTTATGATTATGTTTTGCTTAAACTGATAACGGGAAGAAGGTCCAAACCAGCATCTCCCTAGTGGACAAACTGGAATACGTAGCGGATTCCGTTTCACCTATCCGAAATAGCAGCTGCGTTTTTGAAGGCGGGCATGTAGTTTGTAATAATTTCCACTTTACCTCGCATATCATTCCCTACATAACTTACCATTACGATGCAAAAACTGTTTTCAGTCATTTTGCAGAAATGTTTACAAAAATCATCGCCTTTTGATATTAATTATGATTTGATCATCACATGCACACTAGCGCCACCTAAGTGTCGTTAGAACGCGCAAGTCTCCAATAGGCATTCATGCATACATACATGCATAGCCGCTTTGCTTCGTTCGAGAAGAATAAATAAGGGCAGGTAAATAAAGTTGCAAGATTTACACTGTAATAAATAGACTCATGATGTTGCAATGTTTTGGCGTTGATCTATCGAAATGATTATTATTCGAATCAATTAATTCATATTTTCGGCTCTCGGCTTCGGACTCTCACAATCACTTTCTCCCCTCCCCTTTTTCTTTTTCCTTGTTTCTAATCCTTTTTCAAAAAAATAAAAAAAATAAGGAAGCAATCGGGGAGAGATTCACACGTTCCACACGAAAAAAGAGCATTGCGTACTAGATCCTTTGTTTGGATTTTCTATAGAATTTTGACTTTTACTAACGATGTTATATATCATTTTTTCTGTAGAGAGAACGAAATAGCAATAATATCGTGCTATCCCCTAGAACTCTAGTAAATAAAATCAAAATAATGCTGTGTTCGATTTTCATTTCCAGTTCATTCTGCACAAAGTTAGAGATTCGCCTGATTGAGAAGTTGTCAACGGTTAGTTTTTCTGAAAAATATGGTACAAAAACATATCGTCGTTTATAACAGGTTTGTGGATGACTCGTTTTGGTCTGTCTGATTGGTCCTTGTTTGGATAGACTGCACCTACTTCCATACTTGGTGGTTTGAAATTTTCCTCGGAATCCTGTTGAGGAGTATCGTCGAGTTCGGCAACTAGTTTGACGTCCCGGATGTTGCGAGAATATTGTGAATTTATCCGCGGAAAACGTTGGATCCGTTTTGTTCCTCTATAGAATTGAGACGACAACTTTATCACCAGTGACTATATCAAGCTGAACAATGCATTAGGTCCTAAGTAACATTGAGAGATTCTTTTCGTCTTTCACTTTGGTTAAAAGCTTGTTTATTGAACGATTTGCTGATGTTTTCGACGTATTGGATCCTTAATCTCACTTTATACTACACACTTAGAAATTATGAATTTTACACGAGACCTAATCCATGTTTGTAAACAGTCCGGGAACGTAAAGTCGGGGAATGTAACAGTCGAGGAACGTAAAGAAAGATTTCGTGTAAAATTATGTCTCCTGAACCTGAAACATACGCAATTCTACAAAAGATGTGTTCGGTTGAATTTATTTTCTCATCTCTTTCAACACATTCTTAAGCGCTAAAGGACGCTTGCATGTGTCGGTCCCGGGGACAGAAATTTACACGAGATTTTGGTAGTGTGTACCGTACTGTATGTTGAAAATACATGAAAGGGAAGACCATTATCGCTTTGCATTGACATAAAAAAATGGATAGCGCTGTGATTGTGCTCTTTGCATCGATGGTCTTGATCTCAATAACTTATAAGTACCTTGAATAGGTGTCAATGCAAACAAGAAGCTCGCCTGTACCACAACTGGGTACTGCGAAGAAGTCTAATTTTAAAACCTGCCACGGTCCATCCAGCATTTTACGGCTTGTCAGGGTAATCGGTGGGTTTTCCTCCGATATTACTGAACATTACTACACTAAACGCATCCTTTCACGAACTTTTCTACGTCTTTACTCATGTTTGGAAACCAGAAATAGTCTCGCATGATACGCTTCATAGCGGCACAGTAAATGTGACCAGAGTGTGCATTCTCCAAAGATTTCGGCCGAAGGTAGCACTGTTCTTTCTTCCTTAGTTTCACCAAAGTTACACAAGACCTTGCATTGAGCTTCGTAACGACGCAGATGTTCTGGCCACTTCCCAGATGCCAGAGCCAATCTTACTGTAATAAGTCTTTGTGGGATTCTGACGCAAGCTCCACGAAATTATTCTTCCTCGATGAACTGGCATGCCGTAGTGTGACAACGAGAATCCAAGGAACTTAATGGATTGCTATCCGATAACACACTTATGCTCACTGATGTCAACATGATGTTCCCGCAACCTACGCAATAGTTCTTCTAAACTTTCATCGTGCTCTTTCTTGGTCTTTCCGGACACGATTATGTTGTGCAGGTAGTTCCTAACACTCCGACATTCCTTAGAGTATCTCCTGGAAGAATTGCACAGACCGAAACGTAATCGTTCAAAACGTAAAGTTGCGAAAAAAATGGTGAGGTGTCTTGTCTCCTCAGCGAGTTCTACATGAGAGAAAGCGCTGGTCAGATCTATTGTGGAGAACAAAACAGACTTATCCAACTGTGCCAATCCTCGAGTGTCAGCATTCTGACCGGAGTTCGTATAATGAATTTATTATGTCTTCTTAGGTCCACAACGAGCCTTATATCGGCCTTGCCTTTAGTGTCTGGTAGCGGCTTACTTGGACCTTGATCATACATACAAACATTTATTTGTTCAACATCGCATTTAGGATGAGACATAATCAACAATAGTACGCCACAATTCTCGGTTTGCGGCTGCCGCTCTCGAACCTCGGTCACGCCCAATGCTCGCCAGACCACGCTCCACCTGGTTTGCCCATCCTCTGCGCTCCACGCCTTCTTGCAGGGTTGTTGTCCGACATTCTTGCAACATGCCCTGCCCACCATATCCTTCCGACTTTGGCCAACTTCTGGATGCTGGGTTCGCCGTAGAGTGCAGTGAGCTCATGGTTCATCCTTTGACGCCACACACCGTTCTCCTTCACACCGCCGAAGATCGTCCTTAGCATTCGTCGCTCGAAAACTCCAAGTGCTTACAGGTCCTCCTCGAGCATTGGCCATGTTTTGTGTCCGTAGAGGACCACCGGTCTTATTAGTGTTTTGTACATGGTGCATTTGATGCGGAGGTGAATTTTTTTAGACAGCAGTTTCTTCTGGAGCCCAACTTCCACTGATAATGCGCCTTCGAATACAAGTCATCACCAAAACTGTGTACACGCTCAAAACACCCTCCCTTTCTTTCGTATTACCCCCTTTTTTTCACACGGAAAAGTTACTAAATTTTCGTAAAAATGGATCTAGTCAAAAATTGAGTAGATCCACTTCTTACGAAAATTGGGTAACTTTTCCGTGTGAAAAAAGGGATAGTAATACGAAAGAAAGAGAGGGTGTTTTGTGCGTATAGTAGACAAGAGATGACACCAAACACACAAAACTGGAGAAAAGGAGTTTTGCGTAAATAAACCCAACTTTAAATAATTTCAAATTTTCGGATGTCCTTAAGCTTGTAGTACACTGTTTGTCCAATAGCCAAATATTTGGCATAGGCAGCTAGACAGCTGACAGATATCATAGATGTTTGTCAGATGCCTATCTGCCTATGACAAATATTTGACTATTGGACAAACAGTGTACTACAAGCTTTATATATATTTCGTTCAGTGTGCCGAGCAAAATTGTGAAAATGAAAGCAGGGACGAATGACCCGAAGGGTTAAAGTCCCTCTCAAAAATAAAAGAAGAAGAAGTAAAAATGAAATTACAATCATATCGATCTCACCAGAAAGTGTTGCTGATGTTATTTGGTGTGGAAAGCCGTCATCTGTGATGTTAAAAACGAATGATCGCCTCTGCAGAAGTAGGACCCGCTATCCGGCAAATACTTTCACCTTGTCTATTTCCAAAACGCACACAGAAGCACCACTATAATAATCATAGGCAAAAAACAATTTTGAAAAGAAATTTAACTTCAAAAATCTCAATCATTCTACAAGGTAGGCCCAAATAAGTGACGCAAGAAACAAAGACTGTATCTTCCACTAAAAGACAAATAATTTAAATGTTTCTTTGTTATTTTGTTTATTATGTTTTATTGTTTATATGTACATATTTACATTTCGATTTTATCGCCTTTAGCTTTAATTATTGCCCTTAGTATCTTCGGAAAGGCATTACAATCGGCACGCACCTGGTTTTCGAGGATTTCATCCCATATCTTCTGTATGGTAGCTTTGAATGTTTCAATATCCATTGGTTTGCGATCTCAAAAGTTAGCTTCCATGATTTTCACAAGTAGAGAAATCCAGAGAAATTCCTTAGGAATGAAGTCTGTCCAATTCTTGGTGCACCATTCTTGGGTTATCTTTGCTCCATGGGACGGCGCAGAATCCTGTTGAAACACCCATTTGCGATTACCGAACATCGTTTAAGTATGCTTCTTCAAATGCTTTTCCAGGACCTCTTTTACGTAGTATGCTGCATTGATTTTTACACCCTTATCAATGAAAAGCAGTGGTAGACGACCTTCTGCCGAAATAGCTCTCCAAACCATGACCGAAGTATGATTTTGGAAGTGTTGAACTACGCGAATTGAAGTAGGGATATCTTGAATACTCGCTGCATAGACCCTGTCAATTTGAGCGTTGAAAATTGCGAAAGTCCATGAATTTTTCTTTTGGTGTACGGCACTAATCTCAAATCGTCTTTGAGAACTGTTGTGATAGTTTTCTTGGAGACGGCCATATCCTGAGCCAGTTTATATGAATAATGACAAGAATTTCGGCGAATTCGCCCACGCACCGCCCTTACAAGCCGTTTGGTACGTACACTGCGAGGACGACCTGGTATTTTCTTTGGATCGATGGTTCCCCTCGTCCTCCATCTTCTCAACGTCCGGTCGATTAATGTGTGGCATATTCTGGACAACTGGCCAAGTAGCTAATCGGGACGGTTACTACTAGTTCGCTGGTTCGGGTTGACCAGTAACGCTCTAATCGTGATGATTCATACTTAAATTTACTAGCTTGGAACAAACAGTCAAACCGTTTATCGGGACGATAACTCAGATCATCTAACTAGGGACTAGTTGACCAAGAGAATGATTTTGATTAAGCAACACATGGAGGTTTGTTGACTTAAGATAATCGATAAAGCGTTCGGCAAAGTTGGGCAGAGTACCTGAATTCCTAGTGGAAGGTCAATTAACCCATGTATCAAGTTTTCTATGAACCATAATTGGTCACGTTTGGGCATATGCTTTGGAGTCTTGAGAAAGTTGGAATGTTACTTGGGAATAGTTAAATGGTTTTGCCTTAATTCATGTTTTGTTTTGCAATTGAGCAAAGGCTGAGCTTCTAAAACAAAAAAATGACGGTTCAGTTTGAACATTTTCATCAGAAAACACTACGGCATACCTCTTATTAGAATAGAGTATAGTTATTATTATCGATAACTTTTGTTCAGAGAACACAATATTCAATGAAATGCGTATTTCTCAGAAATACTTGCGGAATGTATGAACTATTAAAATGGATTAAAGATTAGAGATTAGAGATTGTATTTGTTCTTTTTGTTACAGCTTGAATATGGCCGGTAGATACATTAGTTTGCCATCTCCACTCTCAGAAAGTGTCGGAGAAGAAAACGTATCTAATAATGAGGTAGAGACCGAACACTATGACCGCCCAGGTGATTCCGAAAATGCCTTTGTAAACCAAGCCCAAACCACGCCCACCGATGACGTCCAAGATCAAACACTCACCTCCCCGACTGCTCATAAAATAGCAATCCTTGAGAAAGCAGTGGTGAATTTAGCCAATTTGATGATGGGACAGCATCGCGAGAACCAGAAACGTTCAGCTGAGGAACCGAATTGGGTTTACTGTTCTCGTGAGAGTTCACTACCATCCAATTCCGTACCAACGGGATTAGGAAGCATTAGAATGGATCAGGTTAGACAGTTTCCTAAAGATATTCCTGCGAACCGGCTTTGGGAGGAGTGGCAGAAATATATCGAGAACTTTGAAATCGCCGCTTCATTAAGCCAGGTTACAGAACCAAGTCGACTGGCTAAGATGTTATTCCTAGTAGTAGGCGATGATGAGCAGAATATTATTCAAGCGGCAAGATTAAGACCAAGTCTGGAAGGCCCTGACTGCTACAAAACGTTTGTCGAGAGTATCGATACACATTTGCGGTCGATGTCAGATTCAACTGCCGAACATGAAGCGTTTATGGCCATGCGTCAGGAAGTCGGTGAGTCCGCAGTATTATTCCATGCCCGTCTAATGGAACGTGTCAGGGTTTGCAGTTACAGCCGCTCCAAGGAGGATCGTTTTGTAGGGTCGCAGTTAGTCAGAGCTGCTCGTCTATTCGACTATGGAACGAACATGATAGTTCTGGCAGCAACCCGAGGAGAGGCGTACTGCAGAACATTGTCCGGTCGAAGGTCAAGCGGTAATGTCAGTAGCACAAGAAAGAGCATCTGGGCGAAATATCCATGAAGCATCCAGCTGGAGAAGGACTGGTGCAGCAAGTATGATTCGACCAGGAGAGAAGAGGTACTCCGGGAGAACTGGTAGTGGAGGTTATCAGCCGAAAAGGTTTCGCAATGCTGGCCAAGGAAGGCGGAGAAAATGCTCCCGATGTAATCGCTGGGCACAAAACGATCGAAATTAGTGCCCAACTCTGATAGCAAAATGTTTTACATGTGGGATGACTGGCCATTTTGCCGCAACGTGTCAAAGAAAGGAAATTGAACGGGATGAAGAGAAACTAAAAGGAGACTAGGTATGAGTGCTTATTTTCCTTCCAAATTTTGTATTTGAAGTATACTATGCATAAAAAAAAGAACAAAGAATATCAAAAGTAAAGACAAAATTTATCGTTTTATTTTCATTTCTTTTACTTTGCTACATTTCCTTACAAGAAGTTTTCGCATTAAGCTTGGAGGATGTGTTAGTTGATGGGAGTTTTCGGGCCATTGACAAGTCTATATCAATAGAAGGGATTGACAGTAGACAAGATGTCCTGGGTCCAAATTGATTTGAACCCGCTGTCAGCTGTCAAATTAAAGTCTAATCATTTGTTTTGGTTGTTTGTTTTGATGTGAAACACCACAGAAAGCGATCTTTCTGCTTTGTATGACGTGCACAACGAAAACGAGCAACAACAGACACAACTTACCATGTTGACATTATTTTGAAAGCTGAGCCTGCTGAGATGTTGTCTACGTGAAAAAGTGGCCGTTGTCATAGGCCTGGGAGTTTTGGTTCCGCAAGCCCAATCAGTTTTTTGATCGATTCAGGTGCTGATGTCAATATTGTAGGTGGTACTGATTGGCGGCAATTCGAAATTAACATACAGAAAGGCCGTGCTGATTTGGGGTCAGTAAAACAGGATGGACCTGAGACCCTAAAGGGATATGCGGCAGATAAACCGATGTCTATTTTGTGTATTTTTGAGGCAGAGATTTCAATACTGGGGTCATCATCACCACCGGCTACGGCTAGGTTTATCGTAGTGCCGGATGGACACCGGTCAATTTTGGGAAGGCGAACGGCTAGTGAAATGAACCTACTGCGGGTGGGTATTTCTGTAGACGCTTGTGTTGCTGAAAATAAACCTTTTCCAGAAATGCCCGGGGTGACAGTCAAATTCAACATTGACCAATCCGTAACCAAAGGAAGAAATGCTTATTATAATGTACCGGCAGCTTATCGAGAGTTCGCTCTGAAACGCCTTAATGAGATGGAAGCCCAGGGAATAATTGAACGCGTGCGCGAAGCTCCTAGATGGATCAGTGGCATGTCTGCGGTTGCCAAAGGCAAGAATGATTTCCGTTTGGTGGTCAATATGAGTGCTCCTAATAAAGCAATCAAAAGGGAGTATTATAGATTCCCACTGATCCAAGAAATGAAAATTAAACTAAGTTTTTTCTCAAAGTTTTTCTCCAAGCTGGACCTAACTAACGCGTACTATCATTTAGAGCTGAGTAAAGAATCACGAGAGCTTATCACGTTTCTAGCCGAGAACGGTATGTACCGTTTCACACGATTGATGTTCGGGGTGAATTGTGCTCCGGAAATTTTCCAAAGAGAATGTGTCGTATCCTAGAAGGCATTCCAAACTTGATAGTTTGCATGGACGATATCTTGATGTTTGCGGATTCCCTCGAAACGCTGTGTGCAACAGTGGCTCAGGTCATGCCAATCCTTAGAGGAAACAATCTTACCCTTAATGTTGCGAAATGCCAACTCGATCAGAAATGCGTAACATTCCTGAGGTTTGAACTGGACGCTCGTGGATTTCACATTGACGATTCAAAAATGAAGCACATCAGACAGTTTCGCCAACCGGCCACATTATCCGAGCTTCGCAGTTTTCTGGGTTTAGCTACCTTTGTTAGCCCTTTCATCAAGAATTATTCTGATATTACGGGACAACTGTGGGCAGTGGCGTCTACAAACTCTTGGAGCTGGGGTCCAGAGCAAACTAAAGCTTTTGAAAGCATCAAGTCGTGCATCTGCAACTGCACAGTATCGTTAGGATATTTGTCACCGCTGGCTCTTGGGGCGGCATTGATACAGGAAGATGATCGGGGTATCTCTAGAATAGTTAGTTTTGCTTCCAAAGGATTAACCTCCACCGAGAAGAGATATGCGCAAAATCAGATGGAGGCATTGAGTGCCGTGTGGGCGGTAGAATATTTTTCATTCTACCTACTTGGAAGGCATTTCACGCTGAGAACTAATGCTACTGATAGGACCCAGGAAAATTCAAAGCGCGCTCTTACAAGAGCAGACGTGTGGGCACTGCGATTAAGTCCGTATATGACTCTGTACACCTTCCTTCCGGATCTCGGCCAGTTTCGGTTGGGAGGCTTTCCTGTCAAATGCAACTGCAAAATCCGTTGTCTTTTGAAATCCATATTTTTCTTAGGCACTTCCTGTCGACAGAATCTAGCGAACACTAGTTTGTTTACATATTAATCAGGCCCTCTTTAATATGCTGGCAACCAGGTGGCTCTTGCGGTGGAAAGAAGAATTCCAAACTGAAACAAAATAATGCGTCACTTATTTGGACCTACCCTGTACAATGGAGGAAAAATCGCGAAAGCTCGCCTTAATTCACGTGTTACCAAGATGATTTGAACCACATCAATATACCCTTAGGTCAACCTACCTTATGAAATCTCAAATCAAGTGCTGTGAAAGTTTTAACATGTTCTCAAAAATTGGTTAAGCTCATCCAGCTCTACTAGCACCTTGGGTAAATTTCAGTAAAGGGCGAACACGAAATTATTGCGACACATTCAACAGGGCATAACTTTTTTACCATTGGGTAAAAATCAACCAAATTTTGCACACTTTCTCACTGATGTGTATTGTTTATATGCTGTCAAACTCGAAGTCGTGTTTTTCGATTCAACGAAAATGAAGGTGAACCAACGTGAGTCGAGAGAACAAATTATTTCCAAACACCTGGAATTTCCTGACTTGTCGCACCGGCAGTTGGGAAAAATGTTGAACATTCACCATTCAACCGTCTCCAGAGTGTTGAAGCGGTTCCAGGAGCGGTTGACGTTGGACCACGGCAAAGGAGCTGGAAGAAAACCGGGACCGGAGAACAAAAAGACGGAGGGAAAGGTGAAGCGGATGATTAAAGCAAATCCCAACGTCTCAAGCCGTGATTTGGCTAAAAAGATCGGCATGTCGCAGAGCTACGTCCAGAATGCAAAGAAGAGAGCTGGACTACATACATACACGGTACAGAACTTCCCAAACCGCGATGAGCGGCAACAATCGACGGCTAAAACTCGGGCACGGAAGCTCTACGAGAAGATGCTGACAAAATATGGCTGCTGTGTGATGGACGACGAAACGTATATAAAAGCCGATTTTAAGCAAATTCCAGGGTTGGAGTTTTTCATCGGCAAGAGCAAGTTCTATGTGCACGACAAATTTAAGAAGAAGAAAATGTCGAAGTTCGCCTCCAAATATCTCATTTGGCAGGCCATCTGCTCTTGTGGACTGAGGAGTGAGCCTTTCGTGACAAAGGGCACAGAAAATGGCGAGATCTACAAATCTGAGTGCCTCGAGAAGCGCCTATTGCCGTTCTTGCAGCAGCACGAAGAAGCTCCGCTATTTTGGCCAGATTTGGCATCATGCCACTATTCTAAAAGTGACTTGGAGTGGTATGAGGCCAATTCTGTACATTTTGTTCCAGAGGACATGAATCCGCCAAACTGTCCGGAGCTGCGCCCGGTGGAGCAGTACTGGGCAATGATGAAGTGGGAACTTCGGAAGAGCAAGAAGACAGTCAAAGACGAGAAGATCATGTTAAGAAAATGGGAAAAAAAACTGAGAAACTGGTACCGGATGACACTGTAAAGACTTTGATGGAGGGCATCAAGCGAAAATGCGTTCAATTTTACACTCAAGGCTCCATCGATTAACTTTTCTTTTGATTTTTGAAGTAAATATATGTTTAAATCTACCCTAAAATTTTGGTTTGATTCTAAACATTATAAGAAAATTGGCATGACATTTTCGGTGTCGCAATAATTTCGTGTTCGCCCTTTACCTTTCAAGAACCACAACTCATTATTAAATCCAAGATATCAAACAGGATCCTCCCTCACTATTTCAAACCTCTTCTTCTCTTCAAACTTCTACTTAAAAGTTACTAACTCTAATTTTGAACCATTTGACCATCTGCAACATGTCTATAAAAAAAAGATGAACTCATAAACCAACAAACCCCAGTGCAATCCACTAGTTAACCTGTATTGTGAACGAAAAAAAAAATAGCACTTCATTTCCCTCTTGAGCAGTTGTCAAACCGTTGTTTTCGCTGGTGCTTAACAGTGGCATTCAAAATCCATTCGGCGTTCCGTGCGGAAATGCCACCACGGAATTAATTTTATTTTTCAACCATGTTTCCATGTTTCCCGGAGGGACCTTCGAATTGCGGAATGAAGTTGCCCCGGCGGTTGGTTCGCGGTCGAGTGCCAAACAAGTACCAATAAAAATGGCTGCGGTTTTGTTCTGTCATCTGTTCGGCTCCCAGCCGGCCAGGAGCGTGGAATGTGGTGAGGGAGGTTTTTTCGTTTTTTAATAATTCCATTCATAGAAATTGAACTTTAAACATGGGAGTTTTATGGTTGACAAGTAAAGGTTCACTTTAGCTCCTCAACGGCAGAAGAGCATCAGCGTACTTTGTGTTCGACTGGGGGAGAGGGGGGTAGCACCCAAAGCCCCACCCCGCCACATCACACCACAAGATTGAACGATTGTAACGAGAAAAACAGGGCGTCGCAGTTGACAGAATATATGCATGACTTGTCGTCTGGGACGTATGTTCAATGCTAGAGTTCTTCTTTCTTTGTTTGGAATGGGGTGCTGAAAGAGTTGACTCCGACGAGCGAGCGCACAAAGCTTGTTATAAAGTCATAAACATATTTATTGCTGGGATATAATCGTAAAAGATTATATCAAATAATATTCGCATTTAGTACACCATAATGAAGCAGTTTTGGGGGTGGAAAATGGTTCGGAGAAGGAAGACCGTCGTTATGCATAATCCGATGCGATGTGAGAGATCTCGGAGAGCAATGCATAGTGAAGTAGGGTGATTTTCGCATCTTTGTGGTTCGGGTGGAACATGTTTCCTCTTACTTAGCTGGTGTAGGGCTTGTTTCTTTGTTCGACGAACATTAACAGAGAACAGTCGAAAGCATTTCTATGTAATCACATTGAATAAACAGATTTTTTTTTCATAAGTGCTTCGATGAATTCAGAAGATTTAAAAAAAATCAAGATTTAGTATTTCGTTCCAATCTATTTTGAACCATTTCGATTGATTATGTTGATACTATTGTAGACAATGTGCATTTAAATCGAAATACTGATATGAAAACTAAGCGAAATAAAAATAGCACAATATATAAGGTCTGTATCCGCAAAAATCCGGACACCTCGGTTATTCGGTATTTGCATAAAACTTTGCTATTTGCGTTAACTCCGTCCATTAGGGTTTGTACAGACTCTTCAGAAATCGTAGATTCCGTCTTTGTCCAAATTTCTTGAAAGTAATTGATGTCTTTGATTCCTTGCTTCTTTTCAGAAAGCTTCCGCTTCATCAAAGCCCAATATCTCTCGATTGGTCGTAGCTCTGGGCAATTTGGCGGGTTTGAGGTTTTCGGTACAATGTTCACTTGATTTGCTTGGTACCACTCCATCACAGTTTTAGCATAGTGGTATGATGCCAAATCGGGCCAGAACAAAGCTTTTTCTTTGTGACTTTTGATGGAAGGTAGCAATCGCTTCTGCAGACACTCTTTCTGATAGATCTCCTTGTTAATTGTGCCTGTAGTGACAAAAGATTTACTCTTTTTGCCACACGTGCAAATTGCTTGCCACACAAGGTATTTTTTGGGAAATTTCGATGCCTTCTTCGTTCTGAAATGCTCAGCTGTAGCATTTCTGGCCAAAGCAGAATAAAAAGCCAGCCCTGGAAGCTGCTTGAAATCGTCCAGGACATAAGTTTCATCGTCCATAACAACGCATAAAAACTTCGTCAAATATTCGGAGTGCAAACGTTGAGCCCGTGATTTTGCTGCCAAGTTCTGTTTGTCGTTACAATTTGGAACTGTTTTTACTTTATACGACTTAAGTCCCAAACGTTGTTTTAATTTTTGGACAAAACCAGGTGACATCCCAATTTTACGAGCTATCGTTCGAATGGAGAGATATGGATTTTTCGTTAATATTCTGTTCACCTTTCAGATTCCATGACAGGATCAGCGCGTCCAATGTTTTTGTCGCTTCTCGGTTTTCTCTCCACCGTCAAACGTTCCGAAAATGATTTGAGCACATCGTGAACAATGGATTTAGGCAAATCCAATGTTTTTGAAAGGTCCCGTATTGACAAGTCAGGATTTGCCGTACTCCCGTATGAAATTCGCTCGCGCACTTGTTTTTCTTTCGTCGCCATCTTGAATACTAAACATGAAATGTAAACATCAATCATAGTCTTTTTTATCATAGGCTCTCAGCTATACCACAGTGCAATTTTTCATTCCTACGTGCAATATTTCAAAAGTTACAATGATTTGAAGGTGTCCGGATTAATGTTCCAACTAGCTACTAGCACAAATTTGCTGAAGAAAGCAATGTTCTAATTAATAAGACTCTTGACCCAGAAACATTAAATCATCTGGAACCTCATATTTGTACTAGTGCCACGTAGTGAATGAATTTCGAGCATCTGTGATCATCATCCGGATGGACTTGGTCACTAGAACGAATTTACTGAAGAAAGTAATATCGTAAAATATAAGGCTCTCGAGGTACAGCATAATCGAACTGAAACATCATATGCACACTAGCGCCACATAGTGAGATAATTCCGAACATATATACCTACCATTCGGAAGGACTTGGCCATTAGCACAAACTTGCTGAAGAAAACATCGTCCTAACTAGTATGGTTCTCGCGATAAAGCAATAACAACCTGGAAGATTATATGCACACTAGCGTCGTGTAGTGACCGTATTCCAAACTTATGTGACGCCCTCTAGGAAGGGTTTGGCTACTAGGATAAATTTACTGAAAACTGATATATCCTAAGTGGTGAGGCTCTTGAGATGTCCTAGGATGAAACCAATTACCCCTAATCCCAACGCGTCAAAAGCACTCATATCTAGTAACTCGTAAGTAAAGCGTCTCTAGCGGTTAAACTTGGAACTAAAACGGAATTCAGTGACACCGATTTGCTGGTCCAACCCAATTCTTCTGAGACTGTAGATGTTTATCTCTTGAAACAACTGAAATAGACCTCATTTTCTCCAAATCCCATAAGCTGCGGGTATCAATCTTTACGGTTCGCCAGGAAAGACGAAACCGTAGAAATAACGTTTGCATTAAAAAAATTGACTTTTTTCGGATGGTGATAAAAAAAAGCTAAGACAGTTGATTACTTTTGATAAATTTCCCATGGAAGGTAATTATTTAAGCTTACTTCCAAAACAAATTCTACGCCCTTGCAAGTGGCCTTCCGACAGTTAACCGGAACATTCGCCATGGCGGACGAAAACATGCGTGTAGGCATATTTTTGAGTTCTTTCTTCGTTTGATTTATCAATTCCTCCTCAGTTTTCACGACAAAATTGTTGGACCAGATCTTACGCTTCAGGTTGGCCCAGAAGTTCTCGATGGGACGCAGCCCTTACCGACTTGGGTACCACATCGTTATTCAGCCGCTCCATCTCTTCCAACGATCGCTTCGAGTAGTGGGCCGACGCCAGATCCGGCCAGAACACCGCGTCTTCGCCCTTATGGTATTTCTTGATGAATGACGCAACTCCCGGCAGGCATTTCGTACTATAAAATTCCCCGTTCAGAGCGGCTTTGACATCCCTTTCTCGCTGATTGTCAGCCACAGCAGCCACCTTCTTGGCCTTCTTGGGGAACTTGGTGTGTGAAATGAACTTCACCTCGGAGCTCACTTCCTTCGTGGGGGAAGTAAAATACGAAGTGCTCTGCCAGTCGTTGCCATCCAGGGCGCGATAGGTCTCGTCGTACATCACCACTGCCACGTCGTGATTCACCGGGAAAATCGAGTTGACCATCTTATTGGACGCGACTTCCGCTCCCTGACATGTGTGTTCATGTTCGCCAGGTACTTTGGCACTGTTTGGCCGGTTGAACCAACCTCCCGGTCAAGCGCACGCAGCGATGTAGTACTTTTTCCTCGGTCTTCTTCTTCAGCATCATTTGGAGCTTCTTGTCGGGGTTGTCAGATTGTTGTCTCATAGTGCCAAGATGTTGTAGATTCCAGAACGGGCGTCTCCGGCGTCCACAAAGTGCCGCACGATGTCCGTTTTCAACGAGGCGGGTGCCGTTAATTTGCGGTCGATTAACGCAGGAAGATCGTTTAGTTGTGTTCAAAATGTGGCGAAAACGGAATATTTGTTTGAAACTCGTGTTTCACCAAAACTCAGCATCATGAGACTCTGGGAACTGGGTCATAGGGTCGGCGCACAACTGGGCAAACTGGAGGAGCTCCGCGGACTTATGGGCACTCAAGCTCTCAAAAAAAATAATTACACAGAACGGATAAACTTTATCTTCTGTGGTCCGTGTGGTGTTAACGTAGGACATACCTTCAAAACATACGAAAAAGACGACGACTAAAGGGCGATACGGTCAAAATTTGGTCAATATCAACTTGACGTATTTCTTTCAATTTTGCATTTAAAAAACCTGAACACCCCTCATTTTGAAGGTGTGTGTGTGTAGAATGTTGCTCCTATTTTGATTTTGGAATTCACTCTTCAGTTGTCAAAATGCCGTCCAAGCAAGAAGAGCAGCGCATCAAAATTTTGCTCGCGCATCGCGAAAATCCGAGCTACTCGCATGCAAAGTTGGCAAAATCGCTAAAAGTTGCCAAATCAACCGTTACAAATGTAATTAAAGTGTTTGGGGAACGTTTGTCGACAGCCAGGAAGTCTGGATCGGGGGGAAATCGAAAACCGGAAGCCGCTGAGACGACAAAGAGAGTTGCCGGTAGTTTCAAGCGAAACCCTAACCTATCTCTCCGAGATGCCGCAAATAAGCTGGGTGTATCGTCTACAACCGTGCATCGAGCCAAAAAACGAGCCGGACTATCGACTTACAAGAAGGTAAAGACTCCAAATCGCGATGATAAACAAAATACGACGGCCAAAGCGCGATCCCGGAGGCTGAACACGACGATGCTGACGAAGTTTGACTGCGCGGTAATGGACGACGAAACCTACGTCAAAGCCGATTACAAGCAGCTTCCGGGACAGGAGTTTTATACGGCAAAAGGAAGGGGAAAGGTAGCAAATATTTTCAAGCACACGAAACTGTCAAATTTCGCAAAGAAATATCTGGTTTGGCAAGCCATCTGTACCTGTGGCTTGAAAAGCAGCATTTTCATAGCTTCCGGGACTGTCAACCAAGAAATTTACGTGAAAGAGTGTTTGAATAAACGTCTGCTGTCTTTCCTGAAGAAACACGGTTGTTCCGTACTGTTTTGGCCGGATTTGGCATCTTGCCATTACGGTAAAAAGTCCATGGAGTGGTACGCCGCCAACAACGTGCAGGTGGTTCCCAAGCGACAAGAACCCTCCCAACACGCCAGAGCTCCGCCCAATTGAGAAATACTGGGCTATTGTCAAGCGGAACCTAAAGAAGACCAAAAAAACTGCTAAGGACGAGCAGCAGTTCAAGGCAAACTGGCTTTCTGCGGCGAAGAAGGTGGACAAGGTGGCTGTACAAAATCTGATGGCAGGGGTCAAGCGTAAGGCCCGGCAATTCGGATTTGGAAAAGCGGAAGCCTAACTGAATATTTTTCCTGAATTTTATACTAATTGAACTTGAAAAAGAGATTTAATTTGTTTTTTTAAATAAACGATTTCACCGATTTACACGCGTTTTCCCTTGACCAAATTTTGACCGTATCACCCTTTACGGCGACTACGGCGACTTTGGCGACTACGGAGAATACAGACTCGCGAGCGCTTGCGATGAGGTGCCAGAAACGATCCTGCGATGGCGGACGAACAACCGCAGCGAAACCAGTTTCTGAAGACGACAAGTTTCCCGTGATCTTACCCAAAAATCACCATGTTACCAATGTCATCGCAGCCAACTACCATGAAAAATTCCTGCATGGCAATTCCAAAACAAAGGTGAACGAAGTACGTCAACGATTCTACGTTTGCCAACTACGAATGGTCGTTCGGAAGGTAGCTCAGCGATGTCAATGCTGCATGTTCGTGTACGAGTGAACTGGCGCTGCCTGCTTGTCCAGAACTAGCATCACTCATGCGGAAGATCCCCCGTTCATTGAGTCAACGAGTTGTCGTCCCAACGAGATGTCATCAAAACGGAGCCCAAGGTACTCAAATTATGAGGATGTGGTAGTGGATTTCTATTTCCACCCGCCCATGAAAATAAAAGAATTTAAAAGGGTATTCCGCATGTGAACCGATCTCTCACAATATCTCCCGTTCACAGAAAAATCAATTGTGCTGAAGAAGAGTGAACCAAGTCAAAAATTCGTAAAAATTCAGAAAATGAATTTAGATTAAGAGTTTAGTAAAAATTGAAGAATTTACAAAGAATAAAGTGAATTAATTAGTAGAGTGAATAAACAAACTTGATAACCTATTAATAAAGTGCTTACGTCATAAATTAAGTTCAATAAAAAGTTGAACAATAAAACGACTAGGTGATCGGTTAAGAAACTTTCCTCGAATTATATTGGAGATTCCACTGTTTTCCGCTTTGATATCGACAGTGCCAGATAATGAAAGCTAAACCAACGGTGCCTAGAATGGGTCTTCTTCCGGCTGCATGTCTGTCTTCGAGTGTTCGTCCGTTTTTTACCCTTCTTACATCAATAGAAGGGTATTAAGATCGCTTGAAAACTCGACTTTTTATCCGAGGCCCACAGGGCCGAGTGTCATATACCATTCGACTCAGCTCGACGAACTGAGCACATGTCTGTGTGTATGTATGTGTGTGTGTGTGTGTGTGTGTGTGTGTGTGTGTGTGTGTGTGTGTGTGTGTATGTGTGTGTGTGCGTTACAAATAATGTCACATCGGTTTCTCAGCCATCTGTGAACTGATTTCAGTTCTGTTGACGGCAAATGGAAGCTACAACATTCCCATAGAACGCTATTGATTTTTTTTTCATTCGGACATTTCGTTACGAAGATATGAACGAAACAGTACTTGAAGGCCTATTATAATAGTAATCAAACAGTTTAGTCTCCGATTACATACTGAGCTATTTGTGTACCGATTTTAGTTTTGTTGGTGCCAAATCAAAGCTATGATATTCTCCAAATAACTGGTCAAAATTTCATTATGATTGGATAATTCTTCATGGAGATATGACCAAAACAATACCTGAGAGCACATAATTGTGAGATGACAATATACTCGTTGCAGTGCAAAACCGAACAAGACCAATCACACCAATCGATGCCGCTTGCATTCTATTGTGTCGTATCTGGAGCGTTGTATAGCACATACAGCGGACTAGCCACACTATGCTACTGTATAGAATTAGAGCAGCATCGATTGGCTCGAGTGGCTGGTTTTCAACTGCAACGAGTATATTCGAAAATTACACAAAGTCTCCATTTACTATTTTCAACGAATATGTACTTATTTAAGCATCTTGAATCCATATCGATAATCAAAATTGAAGCTCAGGATTGAAGCTTTGTTAACGCCAAATTAAAGTTATAAAATTTCCAAATAAGTGTTCAAAATTTCATTATGTTAACTTCCCTTTTTACCCTTCTTACATCAATAGAAGGGTATTAAGATCGCTTGAAAACTCGACTTTTATCCGAGTGCCCACAGGGCCGAGTGTCATATACCATCTCGACTCAGCTCGACGAACTGAGCACATGTCTGTGTGTATGTATGTGTGTGTGTGTGTGTGTGTGTGTGTGTGTGTGTGTGTGTGTGTGTGTGTGTGTGTGTGTGTGTGTGTGTGTGTGTGTGTGTGTGTGTGTGTGTGTGTGTGTGCGTTACAAATAATGTCACATCGGTTTCTCAGCCATCTGTGAACCGATTTCAGTTCTGTTGACGGCAAATGGAAGCTACAACATTCCCATAGAACGCTATTGATTTTTTTTTCATTCGGACATTTCGTTACGAAGATATGAACGAAACAGTACTTGAAGGCCTATTATAATAGTAATCAAACAGTTTAGTCTCCGATTACATACTGAGCTATTTGTGTACCGATTTTAGTTTTGTTGGTGCCAAATCAAAGCTATAATATCTCCAAATAACTGGTCAAAATTCCATTATGATTGGATAATTCTTCATGGAGATATGACCAAAACAATACCTGAGAGCACATAATTGTGAGATGACAATATACTCGTTGCAGTGCAAAACCGAACAAGACCAATCACACCAATCGATGCCGCTTGCATTCTATTGTGTCGTATCTGGAGCGTTGTATAGCACATACAGCGGACTAGCCACACTATGCTACTGTATAGAATTAGAGCAGCATCGATTGGCTCGAGTGGCTGGTTTTGAACTGCAACGAGTATATTCGAAAATTACACAAAGTCTCCATTTACTATTTTCAACGAATATGTACTTATTAAGCATCTTGAATCCATATCAAAAGACAAAAATGACGCTTAGGATTGTCTTATAATTTATTCTATGGACTGATTCTAGGAAATTTCTAATATTTATGTAATTTCCCCTTTTATATAATTAACATAAACAGGTCGTTAAAGACTATTTATGGCAATATTTTAATCACATCGATGAATTCAGGATTGACAAATAGTTCATATTATAAGCTGTATGTATGACATATCGAATATTCCTGGATCTTCCTGGAATTTCTGATGAAAATATGTATCCAGTACAATATTCTCCACATTTGAGTTCGTAATTCTGGTGAAATGTAAGAAGGGTTCAGTCTCACCATCGGTGGATTAATGCGGGTTTTATATTGGAGTCGATTACTTCGGTCCCTATCCTGGTGAAGGTTAGTCGGTCAACAGTTAAACGATGGTTTTACTTGATAACGTGCCTAACAATACGTGAAGTACACGTATAAGTCGCTAACGATTTGTATAACATGTATAGGGGAGGATGGTACAAAATGCACCGTTTAAGCAACATCGTGAATTACTAGGGACTGAAAGATTAAACTTAGGAAGAAGCTATTGAGTATGGTGCATTAAATGTTTTCGTTGTAGATGAAATGTGATTTTACGTGATTTTACAAACCTTTTCCAATTTGATCCCAATACGACACCAGGATAAAATGCCTGTTTCAATGCTCAATATGCACCCCAAAATTGTGGTAAAATGCACCACAACGGTGGAATGTGATGCACCACA
>JASCZW010011021.1:0-30000 GCA_034211315.2 Aedes japonicus | reverse complement strand
TTATTAGTAAAAGAGGGAGGATGCCAATTACTCGTGGCTAGCTCGAGATTAATGGGTCACATTATCGTTAGGAAAGGGCCAGGTAGGTAACTTATTAAAGCCATTATTTGCTGCTTTTGGTTGCGACATCTACCAAATCCTCGATCCCTGTAGTCCCTATCAGGAACTAAGCCGCAGTTTGGTACAGAGATGCCATATTCACAGACATGTCTGTAAATTTACAGACTTTTCATTTTTATTGCAGACTTTTTGAACGATGCAGGTATTTAGGAGACATTTTATTTATGTTGCAGACTTCCACAGACATTTGCAATATTTTTTAAATTTCAAATAAAGGTATTCTATAGGCAAGTTCGGATTTAAAACGTACGAGGATCTGAACAGTATAGTAGATACGGTAAGACGCTTTGTTGAAATATTTTTAAATACCGTAGGTATCATTTAAAGTAGAAATCCTTGAAGAAACGAAAGCGGTGGGCCACTTGGAGACACAATGGGCCCGGATAAATGTATAGTATAGGCCCTTTCCGAGCGTAACATGGAGTCCCTACCTATGGTAGTGTTCAATCCCACGCGTGTTCAAACCCATGCAAAAAATTACTGTCAAAGCGTTGGTAATATTGGTCCTTTGCTATTAAGTCACAACGAAAATCAAGGTTCACAACAATACAAATCATATTTAAGAACCTTAGAAACTTCCTCGAAAAAAATTGTCTCCTATGGTCAGGTAGAAATTTCTCAGAAGTATTGGGAGCAAGCATGTCATGCAAGAAGAGCCTTTAAAAATTCATTACCGAAGTTCAGGATCATACTTACAAGAATTTCAAGACAGAACTTCCCCAAGAATCAGGAGAGGACTTATCAGAGCTTCAGGAAGAAGTGTAGGGGATAGGACTTCTCTGAAGTTTGGAATTTTTCAGAGGTTTAGGAGTTCTTCTCAGAAATTCAAGATTGAACTTCCCAGGAAGGGACTATAATTTCTCAAAAAATCAGGAAAAAAAAACCTCAGGACGATGCGTTATAGAAGCGGAGGAAAGAACTTCTCTCAAGTTCAGGAAATAACATCCCAGAAGTTCCAGAAGAAACTTCTCAGAATGTTAGTTGAAACTTCCTAGAAGTTCTTGGCAGCTTTTTCAAAGCTCAGAGGAGAACATTCTGCATTACAGAATAAGGATTTCTCAAAATTCTTTAGAGAGAAAAGAATGAAACTTTCCAGGAGCATTGGGGGTACTTCCTTCTAATTTGAGCACGAATTTCACAATAGTTCCGTAACAAACTTCCCCAAAGTTCTATAGAAAACTTCCCAAAAGTTCAGAAGAGGACTTTTCAGAAGTCCAGGAAGAAACTTCAAGAACAAATTTAAGGGAATTTTCCTAAAAATGTTGGAATAAAATTTTTTCCGGATGAGACCAATCAGAAGTTTGGAAAGTATAAACTCAGGAAAATACTTCCCCGAATTTCAGGAAGAATCCTACCAGAGAGGGCACTATCTTTAGGGTCAAGTAGGAATTTTTCAAAAAATCATTAAAGAACTCCTCAGAAGTTCACAATAGGACTTCTCAGAAGTTGCGAAGAGATCAAAAGTTTAGTTGGAACTACCCAGAAGTGCTAGAGAGCTTCCCTAAAGTTCCGAATCAAACATTTCAGCATTTCAGAATGAGAAGTTCACAAAGTTATGGTAGATTCTTTTGATAAAATCAAGGAGAAACTTTCCAGAAGTATAGGAGGATCTTTCTAGTTGTTCTAGCAGGAATTTCTCAGAAATTCAGGAACAAACTTCCCCGAAGTTCAGGATAATACTCCCCTGAATTTCAGAAGAGATTATTTCAGCAGTTCAGAAAAGAACTTCTCAGAAGTTCAGGACCAAATTTCTATCAACTTAAGGAGATTTTCCAAGAAATTCTGGAGAGTATTTCTCAAAGTTTTGCAGAAACTCTCCTCGTATTTCAGGATAGGACTTATCAGAAGTTTAGAAAGTAACTATGTTAAGGAGAAAAAATACCAAATGTTTCTGGAAGGTAAGGATGGTTTCTTATATGTGAATTTCGAAGAAAATAAGGAGTGACTGCCAAAAAGTTCATGAGGAATTTTGCCTTAAGTTTAATAGGAAAATTCCCAGAATAAAGCAAAGAGCCTTGCACTAACCGAAGAAGCAGTCTATACAAAAATCATTTATATGACCATAATGATATTGATGATCATGAGTGATGATGACACCATATTAAAATATGGTACACACCATCAATGCTTATTGTTGAATAAAAAAAAGTGTTGAATTTATCAAATGAAAACTAAATTTGGATTTTAAAATACAAAACTGGAAGGCAGAAAAAAAAAACTACAGAAAATTGTGTCATCTAGAGAACTCTGACGTACTAATGGGAAAAAATCATCATGTGAAATTCTTATTTCAAACCTTTGCTAGAGAGTCCGCCTTCTCATTGCCTGGTATTGAGCAATGTGAGGGGACCCATACAAAGGTAATATTAAATGATCTTTCGACCAACGCATACATCTGCTCCCTTATTTTTGAAAGAAAGTAAGATGAGTGCCGCACTGTTTTCATCGATTGCAGGGCCTCAATATAACTGAGACTATCCGAGAAGATCAAATAATGGTCTATGGGCATGTCGGAAATTATCCCCAATGCGAAATTGATAGCTGCCAGCTCAGCTAAATATACGAAACAAGGTTCCTGAAGTTTTTGGAAGGCAGATGAGTATTCATTGTAAACACCGAAACCAGTGGATCCATCAATGCGCGACCCATCCGTGAAAAATCTTTTATTGCAATTGACATTTTGGTACTTTTCAATAAAAATATGGGAAATTAAAATAGGTCGAAGTTGATCTGGAACTCCTTGAATAGCCTGGTTCATGGAAAGATCATAATCAATGGAGGAACTGTGATAAGAGAACCATACACTAGGAGAATTATAGCATGGAAGACTAATATCGGATGACATATAGTTATTATAGATTCGCAAGAGTCTAGACTGTGTACTCAATTCGAGCATTTCTTCGAAGTTTCCAATCACATGGTTGTTACTGAGCAGTTCTGTAAGGGTTTTATTCCTGCCAGAACCTCCAGGCTCATATTATGCGTTGAATGCATACAGCCAAGGGCAATACGTAAACAAATATTGAATGCGTTCCAATTTAATGAGGTGGCTGTTTCTTGCCTAGAGGAAGCAAAAAGAGCCATATTCGAGAACTGAAAGAAGAGTTGTTTTGAAGAGATTAATGAGGTCTTCCGGGTGAGCACCCCACCATGTTCCGGAAATTGATCTTTGGTTGACATTTCTGTTTTAAATACGTAATGTGGGGCACTCAGTGCATTTTGAATCAAACATGACTCCAAGGTATTTGAAGGTCAAAGATTGGGTAATGTCTCTTCCCAACAGTTTGAGACACAGTTGGGCTGGGAACCGCTTTCTAGTAAACACTACCAAGTCGGGTTTTTGCGGTGAAAACTCGATCCCCAAATTTCTGGCCCAGATCGACAGATTATTTAGATTGTTAATCAAATGCGCCCTTAACATCCAGAAACACTGAAGCCAATTGCTCCCTGTATGCAAAGGCCAGTTGCGATATCGGGGGATTTTTCAGAAGGTTGAATTTAATCATATCGCTTCTCGGAGCAGAGTTGTTCGATGAAAGAAGTGCCATTGAAAATTCCAACATTGTGAGTGGTTCGTCCAGGAAACCGTTACTTCGGGTGGTATCCCGTAAATTCGGTAAAACCTGGCTTGCGACATATAAAACTTCATGATTTTGCCATACTAGGTCTTCGGAGGGCATTCTGGGGGTGTCTGACCTAACACTTAAGAAGCTCTTGCGGGATCCGAGTTCCTCCGGGAAAGAGGCCATATTCAAATCGTTACCGAAACCTGGCTTGCGACATATCAAACTTCATGATTTTGTAAAACTTTGCCTTCGGAAGACATTCTGAGGGTGTCTGACCATCTGATCCATATTGATCCAAAGACGAAGTTTTGCAAAATCATTAAATTTGATATGTCACAAGCCAGATTTTGGAAACGATTTCAATTTGGACACTTTTCCGGAAGAACTCGGATCTCGTAGGGCCACTCCAAGTGGCCAGCATGGTCAAATACCTCAAGAATGTCATCTGAAGACTAAGTTTTGCAAAATCATGAAGTTTGATATTCCGCAAGTCAGGATTTGGTAACGATTTGAATATGGCCTCTCTCCTGGAGGAATTCGAATTTTGCAGGGTCTCTCTAAGTGGTCAGTATGGTCAGGAACAGTGCTGAGCTCCATCACGGTACTGACAGCGTTAGAATTGACAAATGAGATTCTTGCTATTGACAATCAAAGCAACAGAAGAGCCTCTCACTCTCTCAAACTACTCATCAACATGAAATAACAACCGAGCAATATTTTTCTCTCGCGTTTCTCACTCATTTTCAATATCTTGTACAAATGTTATGTGATACGATCGTTTCACCAAGAATAAATATACCGTCATGGACATTGACCGTCATTTTACTTCTCTAGTACACAGACGATCATGATGGTCATTGCTTGTAGCGGTGATTCTACCGTCAAATTTAGCAGAAATTATCCCGTCAGTGGCGATATGTCCGCAGCTTGAGCTTATGATCTTATGATGAATTCCTCGAGAACTGAAACTTCATTCTCGAGGAATTCATGTTAAGAGAATAAAAACCATTTGTAAACAATGACTTTAAATTTCGATTTCTCTTGAGTCTTAAATCATTCTCGTGAAATGAAAGCAGTAGAACACCTAAATCGCTGAACTGGTCGGTTCTATGTAGAACGACGCCATTGATGGTATAGTCGAAAACAATCGGCTGCTTGATGCGGTAATATGACATTACCATACACTTTGGAATGCTGATCATAAGTTTATTCCGACGGCACCAATCAGTGAATCGATCCAATAATAATTGAAGACGACTACAATCCTCGACAGTCCGTACCACAAAAAAACAGCTTTAAGTCATCAGCATACGCAAGCCTGCAGCCATCTCCTAGTAGAAGCAAGACGTCGTTGAAGTATAGAAGAAACAGCAGCGGTCCAAGGTTGCTACCCTGTGGAACACCTGACGAGTTCGTAAAGAAACAGGAAGTGCTTGTATCAAGTTTTACTCGCAGAGCCCTGTCTGTTAAATACGAGCACAGCCATGATGTCAATCTTTCCGATGTGCCGAGTTTTGAAAGCTTCGCCAGCAGAATTTCATGGTTGATTGTATCAAACGCTGCTTTTAGATCAGTATAGACGACGTCTACTTGTGCCCCTTTCTCCAATTGATCAAAACAGGTCGTGGTAAAATCTAGGAGATTGGTGGTAACCGAACGTCCAGACATGAAACCATGTTGGTCGCCAGAGATGTAGCATTTGGTGCGCTCGAGAATGAAACCACTCACTATTGTCTCAAACAATTTAGAGGCAGCTGAGAGATTAGTGATTCCCCGGTAGTTTTTAACGTCACGTTTGTCTCCTTTCTTGTGTACCGGAACCATCAAAGACTCCTTCCAGACTGCGGGAAATTTCGGTTCGGCAAAAGATTTGTTGAAGATCCTGCAGAGCGGCTCGACAAGAGCTCCATTGGTGCGACAATATACTGAAGACGGAATACCATCTGGTCCAGGCGAGAATGACAATCTTAGTAAAAAACGGAAGGCAAATTTTTGAATTAGAACATTTTGTAAAGTAGCAATGGAGGATGAAGGGGGGACTTCATTTTTTTACCCTTTTGCTGTTTTACAGGGTACCCGGGTAACCACCAATTACAAATCATTAGAACTCTGGCAATTATTGACCGATTTTAATTCTTTTGGTACCGTTAGATTCAAAAACTCATTCGCTTTATGGACAGTATCGGAAACCCCAGCAATATGGGTTTCTGAATTCATATTGCCAGGATTTCCCTCGATATTGCCAGGGTTTCCCTCGAAAAATGTTAATGGCTCGAGGCCCCGCGGGTCCAAAGACAAAGCATTATATTGCCACTTTATGTTGAAAAATATCCTACTGGAGAAATTTCATGAATTATGATGCCCGTATTCCCAGGGTATTCTTCAGAAAATTTCCATGGTCACTCGAGGCACCACGGGAATCTGTTACAAGACGGCCGTTCCGGGAACAAATCTGCATATGGCTCACAATGGAAGAGACATAGTTTCAAAGAATTTTTCAAAGATTTTGGCACCCATTCCTGGAAATTCAATTGATATTCTCAAATAGTTGCTCCGTACCGGACCACAGCCCAAACCCAGATTTCCGGGAACCAAGAAAACCCAAACCGACATTACCGATAATATCCATGAAGCGGGTGAGTTTCTGAATCTAATGGTGCCAAAAGAATTAAAGTTGAACAAAACTTGCCAGAGGTTAACAGCTATTATGGTGAAAGTAATTTGTCTTGCATATTGTTCTCAGTGATAATTAGTAAGAGATTGATTTTTCTACTCTCTTCATATCACATTCTTCAGCAGTCATGTATGCTTTTGTCACAAACGGTCGAATGAGATCAACCTGTTTGTGAGTGACACAGTATTTGACCATCATTCGTGAGTTAAAATGATCATGAGATGGTGATAGTCTTATAACCGTCATGAAAATGCACAGCACTGGTCAGGAATCCTCAGAATGTCCTCCGAAGACCGCGTTTTGCAAAATCCTGAAGTTTAATATGTCGCAAGCCAGGTTTCGTGAAAGATTTGTATATGACAACTTACCGCAAGAGCTTCTTAAGTAGCCAGTATGGTCAGACACCTTCAGAATGTCCTCCGAAGACAAAGTTTTGCAAACTCGTGAAGTTTGATATGTCGCAAGCCAGGTTTTGGAAAAGATTTGAATATTGCCACTTTCCCGGAGGAACTTGGAACCCGCAGGGCATCCTTAAATGTCCAGTATGGTCAGAAATCCTCAAAATGTCTTCTGATGACCTAGTTTCGCTAAATTATGTTTCGCATCTAAACATTTTTTGTCCACCATCCCTGGGCTGGTACTTACCCCAGTACTCCCACCTTGGAATCCGAAACTACGGAAATTTTCGGAATAACCAGTGCAGATCTATAAACTAGGATAATTTTGTGATCTATTGCAAAAAACCACATCAAAATCCGATGGCTAACGATGGAGTATCATCAATTTTAAATTTGGAAACTTATACCAGACATTTCAAATGTATATCGTTATGCTCCTGGTAGGCGGCGCTGCATTTGTGCAATGTATAATGTACAATGTATTGTGTACTGTCATGTAAATGATTATCAATAAAAAGCCTAGCACATAACCTGAAAAGTTTTGTTTGCACTTGCATCTTATACCGGCTGCCCATATTAACTTTTACACATGTTTTTCAAGGAAGGTATATGGACATCAATGTCTGTTCCCTGTGATACTACTTTCAATTAACAAGTAAATCATGAGCAACTAGACAATATAAAAAAATTAGAACTTTAATTGGAATGACTGAAGTTGTTTCTTTTTTCTTCAGTAACGTTTGCAAATTTTGCAATCTTTCATATTCGATATTTTTAATGCTGTTAAATAAACGCATACTGGATCCCAAAGAGCAAGTATAGCCAAAGGAACAATCGTTTTGTGGCTAAGGTTTTTTTTTATGTCTTGAAAAAGAATTACGCCAAAAAGTTGAACTTGGTGAGACCATTCCAATATATAAAAACATGTTCAAGTTCATTTCTATTCGCAAACTACTTCATTTTCGTTGCAAATTGTAAATTTCTCTCTGCACGTAATAGTTATCCAAAATTTAGGAGTTTCGTTCAAAACCTCCATACTTGTTAGCTGCCTTCAGTGGTGTTATGATTTTGGCATTTGAAGCTAACGGCTGCTTTGTGTTTTGCTTTGATGATTCATTCGTAAACGTGAACACGTTTTGTTTGTGGCATGGTTAGTGTGTTTTGCTTTTTCTCACTTTTAAGAGGATCTTAAAGTTTCGAAAGGTAGCTGCACATAAGTTCTCTAAACGCGCGATGGGTGCCGCGTTTGCTTACAATAGATCGACGATGCGTATGCGACGAAAGGAAAGCTCAAACTATTTCGTCCACCGGTGGCTGCTGATTGACCGCCCACGGATGCTACTCCGTTATTCCCAGATGTAATTACACAAATAACCAACAGATGATTCTTCTACACCGAATCGAAAAAATGACAGGTTTGATGGCGAATACAAGCAGTTAGTAGAGGAGTAGAGTGCAGCACGGGCGAGAATGTTGCAACACCGTACGAGAGCGAATGTGGAACGGTATAGACAGCCACGGAACAGACAAAATTCTATTCTTCGAAGGAAAAAGCGCCAGAGCAATGGAAGCACTGTACCGTGCTAACGACACACGCCAATTCTATGAGAAGTTGAACAGCTCGCGCAAAGGCTACGTACCACAAGCTGATACGTGCAGAGACCTGGATGGTAACCTTCTCACTGGAGAGTGTGAGGTGATTGTAAGGTAAAAGCAGTACTTCGACGAGCACCTGAACGGTAATGTTACAGCGAACGAAAGTGGCTCGGTAATAAATCTAGGAACACGCGCAGAAGATGACAGGACTCCGACCCCAACCCTTCAGGAAGTTGAGGAGGAAATTGGTCGGTTGAAAACCAACAAAGCCGCTAGTGTTGACCAACTCCCAAGCGTGCTATTGAAATACGGTGGTGCTTACTGGCCAGAGCGCTGCACTGGGTAATTACCAAGATTTGGGAGGAGGAATGTTTACCGGAGGATTGGATGGAAGGAATAGTGTGTCCCATCTATAAGAAGGGCGTCAAGCTGGATTGCTGCAATTATCGTGCAATCACGCTACTGAGCGCCGCCTACAAGTTGCTCTCCCAAATTTTATGCCACCGCCTATTACCAATTGCAAAGGAGTTCGTGGGGCAATGCCATTCATGGGTGCCCGCGCTACTACGGACCAGATTTTCGCGATTCGGCAAGTGCTGCAGAAATGTCGCGAAATGTCGATGGTTGATTATAAATATGTTGATGTACACTATTGGCTGAAATGAGCATTGAATGAGAACATTGAGAAAATTTCAGTTAATAAATGACTACAATACTCAGTTGCTTATGAGGCTGAAGCCCGTTTGTGCGATATCTGATGAACTCAGTCGGCTGTTGTACTTAATTTCCCCTTGATTTTGAAATATTACTGGTCTATACTGTGACTGTCACGCTTTATTGTTAGTGAGTACTTGATAAGAATTTGGAGCGGTATGTTAGATAAATTCCAATCAAACAAACTCTTTAGCTGGGAAAATCAAATTTATCGTCCTAAAAAGGAAAGATTTTCAATGCTCCCTGTTTGATCGATCTTCTTGTGCGACAATTCATTAGCCAGAAACACTAGCGTCAAATTTGCAACAGTTGTTAGCAAATGGTTGAAATCAATTATCTGCTAAATTAGTGCTAATGGCTGGTAACTGGAAATGCTAATGTTAATGTTTTTCTGTAAAAATTAGCGATAATTGTGATGGCTGACGATTCAAGTAGCGCCTTACAGAAAGAAGGCTGCCAACTACATAAATCAAACGCAAGCACGTCGTGGTTGCGCCAACCTGCTGGCTACAAATTCACCACTGGATTGGTTAACCGACTGCCCATCAACCGACTGCATAAGCAATGGCTGTCTATCAACAGTTGCCTAGTCAAAGGCGATAGCGGCATCAACTACCTGACCAATTGTTGCTCTCCAATTCAATACTAACTCAGTGCCGCCCCGTACAGCTTCGTTATTGCTGAACGAATGAAGCAATTGCCCTAGCAGCACACTTGTTGCCATTCAGTTGGGATAACAAAAATATGACTTGCTAAGTCAAAATCATGTTAATACAAGTAGTGTGCTACTTGTTTGGTGAAGGTGTACCCCTTTTCAATCTTTCATCGCTGCATACGAGACCTCCCTTACTAACATTTGAAGTCTGTGATAGGAAAAATACAATAAGACATCACTTTATAATTGCTTTATTTTCAATAGTTTAGGGTTAAAAATTATAAGTTTCAAATATTGAAAGCAAAGCGTAAACGTATTTCCGATCGATTGGTGCAAATTTTTTGAATATCTTTGGTGTAACGACTGAGATATCACCGCTCAAAACCTGACCTGACTTTTCGTGACGGTCGCTATTCGTTTTTTTTCTTTCAATTGTACCCCAGTATAGAAAAAAAAACGTAGTTCTACGTCAAAAGGTATCATAAGCAAAAGTTTCGCCTAACGACTTATTTATCGAAAAGTTGCTTACTGACATCAAACAATTGCAACGATTTATGAGTCATGTCTTACTGGATCTAACAATAAGCTCCATTGTTAAAGTTTGTTATCTGAATCTCATCTATCAAAACGGGTTTACTCAGTCATTGTCGCAAGAAATGGCGTTTCAAAATCCTGATCCCGATTCTCTTGTTTTAAATGCCCTGAACTAGACTCAAAACAACATCAAGAACAGCTTTGAGCAGAAGGTTGATCCATCTAACGTTGTATCACCTCGCACGAAAGATAACCTAAAAGCACCAACGAAGGAAACTTCTGCAACACCAGCAAATTAACACGCCAAATAATTCATTTTCTTGTTAAGCTGCTACTTTCAATAACCCCTTATGCGCGCAGAAATAATGTTCACATATCATAGAGAGAAAGAGATATGGGCCTATTTAAGCTAAAAAAAATAACTTCAACAACCCGCATGCAGGCAGCCATTCTGCATAGCCCATGTCATGGATGGAGGAGACACCGCTTGGCCAATCTGGTTTCACGAGTTTATTATGTTATTATTAGTGTTGTTGTTGTTGTTGTTATTATTATTGCGCTCATATTTTACGATTGTACATTTTAATAGGGTGTTTCCCAGTTGGTGTCGCGCCCTACGTCTTTGTGTGGGGGACTGTCACCTTTTAAACTTTCGTCGTCGTCGTCGTTGTTTTTGTTCCTGCTCGCGATTGGAATGTTCTTCCCTGCTCGAAAATGAACGAAATAACCTACATGCATGTATTTTCTTTCCCGATCGGTCGGTCGGTGCGAAGATGTTATGCACCTTGACATCGGCATCGAAACACCGGGGGGATGAGCACTGACTGTGTTGGTGTCATCCACCGCTTACGATAGCTCCCGATCGAAGCAGGCAGCGGGCGGATGACCCCTAATGGTGTTGTCTCAATCAGTCAGTGGCAGCAGCATAGGCGGAAGGGAACATTACCTATTCTCGTTTCGAAGATTCTCATTCTGAGTGTGACACTGTGTGGGTGAAGTCGGTCGTGATGACACACCAACACACAGCCACATGGGCTTATTACACTGAAAAAATTCTTCACTCAGCTAATAATGGAAACACAAGTAGATATTTTCCAATACTAAAATAATTGACATTTACATGATTATCAAATAGAAAAAGACATTCTACTTGACTAATCATATACATTTCACTGGACACATAAGATTCACTTGATTTTGCAAAGTATTTTTCACTTCCTGAATCACATGAAAGTTAAGTGAATTTCTAGTGGATATTTTCCACTGATTATGTGAAATTTATTTTGGGTGTAGTACACTGTGTCTTCGAAGTAACGGTACGTCAATAGATAATTTTTTGTGGAGCGATGCAGAGGGCATTACAAATATTTATGTTGGTTGATTGTTGTTATTGTTTTTATTGCTAGAACTAATAGATGTATTCAAAACTCCATACTTTTTAAATATTTATTTTTTGAAGAATCAAAAGATATAGGCAAGAGTATTGCTATTTCTTGTTTCCCATTACGAACAACGAATCCTCATTTCGGTTTAATGTATAGAACCTTCCCGAAATGCTATGAAGTTGTTTCACTGTTCTCGGCATAGCTGCCGTAAACAAACCGATAGGGAACTAGTATATATTGACTACTGACCGGTGAACGGACCACCAGGTGGCAGGGTAATCGCATGAAAAATCGGAACATTTAGTCGCTTATTTTAATGCTCGCTTTTTTACTGTATTTCGCCGAATGCTGTAGATGATGATGATGAAAAACTATCATCTATTGTAGCAAGGTAACTTCCCATAGCAGTGGAATAATCTGAAAAACGATTTGATCAGGATTCTATTGTTGTTTATAATCATCGGGCTCCTATTTGAAGGGCCAAAAACGTTTGGGCGGACCCGTAAGAAGTGACACTTACGCGAAACCCACGAATATAGGGGAGAGAATCTCCTTCCAAAAGCAAGTTCACACACACAGCATTAGAATCGAGCCCTCGATTAAAAGAATTAACCCAATAGATAGGGTCGAAGAGCCCCCCCTCGTTCCGTGAAATGTTAACAATAGGGAGCACCCAAAAGTTGAAATTGTAGCAAAAAATGCAATTGCAGTTTTTGCAATCATATCTTGAGAAATCCGCATGATTCTGAAAAGGCAATTTTGCCCATCATGATCCACAAAGCTTTTTATGGTATAAACAAAGCCATGCAAGTGTGTGCAAGCGGTTATCGCTGTGTGCCTGTGCCTCGACAGTCGCAGCAACCGTTGGGTTTTTGTTCAACCGTCAACAACTTCTCAATATGGGTGAGACAATGGCACAGAAAGCCGCTACGCCATATGCCAGTGTTGCTATTCCGCTGTCAAGTGTTCTATTTTTATTTGCACTCATCATCACCCTGCTATTGCCCTCTCATCAAGTCACCATGCGTTTTATGAAATAAACGAAGCCATGTAAGTGTGTGCGACCGACATTTGCTTCATTGTTGTAACGTTGAGTGCCTTGACAACCGAAGCAACTGTAGGGCTTTTATTCCGTTCACCTCAACTTGTTGTAATGTCTGGATGGTTAAAATGAAGAGCCGTCATGCTGACTTTCGCGGTTCGACTCTCAGTAGCGGATCGTAATCTTTTTTTTTTGTGAGCCATTGAATTTACTACTACTAATCAACTTTACAACCTTACGCATACATTGCATTTTTCTAATCGCTTTGATGTGTTGCTTTTTTGCCCACGACCAATGTTGCATTTTTTCTCCAAGTTGCGATCCATTACGAGAAATGAAACCAAATCATGCGAAATTGCATTACAATGCTTTTTTAATTTGGGTGAGGAGGCAATCCCATGCTCCCTATCCAAATCGTTTCAGTTGGGTGCCCTGATGGTCCCTCCCGTTCCCCGTTATATATTATGTCGTGGATATTCAGTATATTGTGTAGTGGTCATTTGATGGCTTACCTTCTGTTAGAAAATTTGTCTGAAATTAAAATTGGTTAGGGTTTATACCGTTCTATACTTATTCCTCTGTGTTGTCTCGATGTTACTGTTTTTGAAGATTTGACTGTAGGATGACCATATGAAATTGCTCGCGGTCATAGGATAGGGATGAGAACAGAAAGGAAAAAGAATTAGTGATTGGTAACACGCTCTGCGCATGTGAGATTTTCATGATGATATTCTCACAGCTGCCGTTCAGAATTGTTCGACAGATGCATATGAGAGACCTTTGACTAACATTAGCATTAGATTGTAGTTAGTTTAACATGTATGTTTAGTATAAGTTTTTTTTTCTGTGTTCGTGTGTTTTTTTTTTTCTCTTTCAAAAATGTTCGATTAAAAAGAAAACCAAAAGTTGTGTAGTTATAAGTGTTTCAATAATTTAGAATTTAAATTTAATGTGTTATGTAAACCATACTTTAAATTCCCACCCTCTTTCCCATCCGTAATTTGTAATTCCTATTAACCTCGAGACGGCCGCGAGTAATCGGCTCTATCCTCCTAACTTTAGTTTTAAGATAAATGATGTATAAAAGTATGAAAATTTGGCTCTGTAAAGTTTATTCGATTGAGCCTGTACAAATAAATGATTTAAAAAAAAAAAAAAAAAATATGAGAGATCATTTCCGTTGAGTTTTCGCTCGTTTACTCAATTCCATCATGTTTGGTTATAGAATACAAGAAACGTTCTACAACGAATATCAGGTCAATGATCCCCCATCGCATCTTCTAGTGATCATTACAAGCTGTCCATTTGGTTCAGGCACTTTTGAACGTTGATGGGGCAGCTGATTCACACATGAAATCTGCCACGACCAGCTCGACAGAACGCGGCCATACCCCTTCCTGAACCGAAGGGCAGGGCTGTATTTCTCCAAATGCTGTAGAACGCATTAACTGAGGGTTTATTGAAACCTCGAGTCCTAGCAGCGAAAGTTGTTTTTTTTTTCCAGAATACTCCTTGTGGATCCCGCCTTAGAAAGTCGGGATCTTTAAGCCATTTTTAGTTTGTGGTTTATGGTGTCAGTTCACGTTCTTGTTCTGACAAGAACACCTATCGCTTCGAAACGAGTCCCCTTTTCTGAAACGCATATGCAATCCACCAGGCTAGGGTTATTTTCGGAACGTTTTACCATCCCGCATTCGACGGAACGTTTTACCGCGGTCGTTCGTTCAGGTTTGCCTTCGTGTTTTCCTTACATGAACCCGAGCTATATGGAAAGATAGAATGGATACCAACACTGTTCATTTAACAACCAGCACCAGCAGATTTTGTTTCTAGGTTAGCAGGATTTTTTTTAACAAAATTTTGTTTATTTTTTTATACAAATAGACTCCCGAAGAACTCAGGGTGTGTGGACAAGGGCGCCAAGTCCTCGACCCACTAAGGACCCACCCATGTCTCGAGCCCCGGCCCTCGCCGGAACCACTTTTTTTTTCATTTTTTTGTGGCGTTAGAACCACTGCGTCCATTGAATTGAATTTTTGTGGTATACCCCTCTTTACAATTGATATTGGCATCTTGAAGGTTGATCACCATTAGTCAATTGAACAGCCTAAGACGTGTCTGCCAGTCAGGCAAAATTGAGTTTATAAAACCCACCTCCTTTCCAGGATTCGCAGTCCAAATTTCTTCAGGTTGCATGTAGCCACTGTTCAGAAACTTAAGTCTGCTCTTGTGCAAAGCATCACAACTGCAGAGCAGATGTTCCGAGGTTTCACGTTTCATGTTACAGAAACGACATATCATTCTGAACCTGGCCAATGTTTTTCAAATGATATCTACTCGGGCAATGTCCCGTTACTAGGCCAGTATAGATACAAAGAGCTCTCTTATTGAGCACACTTGGTGGTATCCAACCAGATAGTCATCATCTTTTGTTCTTTTGTGCCATTTCTATGGCACAGTATGATATACCGCAGAATCGTTCTGGGCCAATAAACTGTGCATTTGAACCTTGTTTAGCAAGCTCGTCTGCCCTTTCATTAATTTCAATGCCACAGTGTCCCGGAACCCAGAATAAATTTACGGAGTTCTCTTGGCACACCTTTCACAGTGAAAGAATGCATTCCCAGACAAGTTTGGATGTACATTTATAATTTACTCAACGCTTTGAGTGCCGCTTGGCTGGCTGTAAAAATACAAATATTAGCATGTGTATATTTCCTCTTCAGACAACCGTTAACAGATTTTATTATAGCAAAAAACTCCGCCTGAAAAACCCGTTGGGTGGTTTCCCATCGCTACTGAGATTTCTACCCTAGGTCGAAGATTGCTGCTCCCGTTTTCGTTCCAATTTTTGAGCCATCTTTGAAGAATTTTATGGAACCATGACGAACATTGAGGCCTCGTGACATCCCACATATGTTGTAAGAGATGTCATTATTTTCCACAGGTTTCATCCAGTCTCCATTCATATACATCACTGGTCCATTTTGAAAGCTTTGTGAAATGCTCAGGTGACCGACTAAGTCACCAGACTTGAAAGTTTTCAACCGTTTGAGTCCTAGCATACTCTTTTTCGCCTCTTATTGCACGTATTCTTGCAAATTTAGAATTGCATCTAACGATTTTGACGGAGTGCTGCGTATCGCTCCCGTTATATGATTGGACACTAGCCGTTGAATATTTGACAGCTTTTTCTGTGCAGTAGCCTCTTTTGTTTTTGGCCACCACACAAAGGAAGTATACGTTAGTTTTGGACGTATTATTGATGTATAAATCCACATTATCATTTTTGGTCTTAGACCCCATTTTCTGCCAAATGTTTTTGACCATATCCAGAAAGCACTGATTGCCTTACCGATCACACACTCAAGATGAGCATTCCAGTTCAGTTTGGCATCCAGTATCCTCTCCTTCAATCCTCCTAGCCTGAAAGCTTTTAGACTCAACTTCGTTTTCCTGGTAAAAGGTACAATAACTATTTTTGAGGGATTTGTGCTAACCTGAATACACCAAGACTGGGTAAATTTTGGGGCACATTGCATTCTCTCTGAAATAGTATTGTCAAACTTTCTTCTCACTTTATCGACTATATCGTCTGCAAAGCCTACAACCACGAAACCTTTTTCCTCTAAGCTATTTAGAAGATCGTGTACAACTAAGGACCACATAAGTGGTGAGAGGACTCCTCCTTGAAGATATCCTTTTGTTGCCCGTACTTTAATAGACGAACTTCCCAGCTCTGAAGTGATTTCTCTTTTGGTGGCATGGTGTGAACCCAACCTACTTCAGGGAGGGGGCTAATATGCTTTGCGCACTCACTATGTCTCACTACATAGGTCTCAAGTAGTTAGCTTCGCCGATCTGACGCCGAATCGATCGAAATGCTCCTGGATTCAAGCAGGGTTCGGGACGTCTGATGGTCCATCCAGATCGTCCGCGGTTTCCCCCACCCGATCACTTACGGTACCTGCCGAACCTCGCGTCGTATGGTCCCTCATTCGATCGAAAAAGCCAGGGCCAGAACCGAGATTGGAACTTCTGGAAATGCGGCACTACCCCTGGGTCGTCCCTGTTTCCTATGCCACCGACCGCCTACGACTTCCTGCTGGATCCCGGGCCATATCGTGCTTCCTTATTTGTAGTTCGTTTAGCCATTAAAGGGAGTATAACGTTTCCTGGGTGCACGGCGGGGATGCGAACTACTTCCACAGCCCACATAATAAATGCATACACTGAGTAGAATGGGCCCTAAAACATTCCCTTCTGGTACGCCAAGGTTGTTCTCCACTGTGCTCGAAATAGAATCATTAATAGCAGACCGTTGAGTTCTGTTAGGCAAACAGCTTTCGAACCATCCAATGCGCTTGATTGTTTCTAACAAAATGGTTCGAGAAACTGTTTTCGAACCAAGAATTGTTGGTCTTTAAAAACAAGTTCTACAATTTTCTCTTGAATGTGCAACATGTTAATGGCGCGAAATTCGGCTTTATTTCATTCCAGCGACTTTTTGAATGGGAAAAACTTAAGATAATTTTTTAACTTCTAGCACGTGCCCAGTTTGCAGCGATTTATTGATCAGGTTCAGTAAGTTGTTTCCGAGGACATGAAAGAAATTTTGTACTACTGTTGAAAGTAACATTAATCGGCTGTTCTATTACGTCTTGCTCATCTACTAGCTCATTGTAGAGCATACATCCCGGGATGTCCCGGGATAAAAAAATTCTCTCATTTCCCGGGATTCCCGGATTCCGGGAAATATTTTAACTAATCCCGGGATCCCGATTCCAAGACAGTAGAAATATTTGTATATTAGTCATTGGTATATGGGGAGAGTCATTCCTTTCATTACTGGCTAGGAATGGTACTGAGTTCGATTTCTATGTCAAGAAACCCTACGTTTTGGCGAGTTTGAGTGACCTAAACTCACATTTAGATAGTTTTAAATAGCCGTGTCGAGTTATCAAATGCATTTACCCAACATTATAAGCTGAAGCAAACAATATTCACGGCCAACGCAAATCACAGATATTTGTGTGCCCTTCGTTAACTGAAATTGGTTATTAGTGGTGTAATTTATTGGTTGAGTAACTTTTTTGGCTTTGACCGTCTATGTTTGAAGATTAATGAATATCGTTTTTAATGTTATAATCACATACTATCAGTTTTCTCGAAAAGGAGTTTAACTTTTTTGCGTATTTGAGTTGTATGTACTTAAACACGAGTGAACTTTAACGCCCGTGTTTATTTTCAAAAAGAGGAGCAATGGCTGACGTTCGGCAGTATTCTACGAAACTATCAACTTATGGTGAAAAAGCGCAATGCTCAAAATGCTTTCGTGGAAGGAACCATCTACGTTTTGGATTCCAAAGCAAGTTAGAAAAATCTTTAAAATTTTTCGACAATTGCTGGTGAACAATGAAATCTTGCAAGATAAAATCATCGCAGCTCATCAAAAACTGTCGTAATTGCTTAGCGAAATGCCAACAAGTTCCAGGTCGCAGATAATGAAATTTCTGAAAGACACTAACCGGTTACTAGAAATGGTAGATCATGAAACATGCGTGTCATGAGATTCAAGTAGTTTCTTCGCTGCGTCCGGAGGAACTTTCTCTCTAGCAAGAACTGGAGAGTCTATTAAAAAACATTTCGAAAAAAATCACTCAACTGAGTCAGCAGACCGAGGAAAAATTATCCATAAGGAAGCCAAAGCTGTACAAACTAACCGGAAAGTTGACGAGTAATTGACAAAAAAAAATTGACAACTTGAAATCCATCAAACATCTAGCGAGTTTTCTCCGAATTTGGCAAATTTTTGCACCAATAAGCGTTTGTACATTTTTGATGAAAGTATCAATGTACTTACATTTTTAAAACAATGTTTTAAGAGAAAGTCGTAATTTTTCGCGGTTTTTGAATAACATTGATGTAATCTACCTAACGATCTAACGATTTTTTTTCGATTTGCAGGGTGGCCAGCGCATCGGAAAAAACGGGAAAAAGACGGGAATTTGAAAGTACCGGGAAAAAAACGGGAAAAACCGGGAATTTTAAGGATGCACCGGGAAAATTTTGATAGTCAATATTTTGTTTCAGATTGCCATCACTTGGATTGCCCCATAAGCTGAAATATGTTTCTTCAGACTCCCATTGAGAATTCGTAACAGCATTTTTACTCGGGCTTCCCTTTATTTTCTGTTTTAAATTCTGTCACGCACACTAACAAAGCATCGTGGAAACGGGGGGAATGATAAAGTCACCAAAGCAGAGGTGTTATGGGTCCTCCAAACTGTGTTTACGCATGCTTCACTTCGTGGTGCCGGCTCAGATGTGTTGTTGTTCAAAGAAATGTATACTGATAGTGAAATCGCCGCCAAGATGGAAATGGGACGCAATAAAATCGCATACACTATTTCATAAGGATTGACTCCGTTCTTCCTGAATAAGATCTTTGATGTTTTTAGTAACTGTACGGACCTCGTAATAAGCTTTGACGAAACATTAAACAAAGTGTCACAGCGGCAACAGCTGGATGTCTGCGTCAGATTCTTTTATGGCACCAAACAGGAAGTTCGATCAGCATATATCGGTTCGGCTTTTCTGTCATCCACGCGTCCCGTTGACTTATTGGATGGTTTGAAAAGCTGCCTCAAGTCCAATCCCGTCCTACTGACGCGTGTCATTCAAGTGTCTATGGATGGCCCCAACGTCAACCTTAAGTTGGCCAATTATTTGACAACGGAATTGTGTGTACAACGAGGTGAAACATTTGAACTGCTGAATCTGGGAAGATGAGGTTTACACGTCGTCCATAATTCTTTCAAAAGTGGGATGAAGCAAGCAGAATGGCGGATTGACGAATTCCTACAATCGCTTTTCTATTTGTTCCGCGACGTTCCGTTGCGCCGTGCGGATTACACTTCAATTGCAGCATCAAATTTGTTCCCGCTGAAATTTGCGCTGTAAGGTGGGTTGAGAATCAGAGTGTGGCTGAAAGAGCTTACGAAATGCTACCAAAATTGAAAGTTTATGTGAAAGCTGTTTATAAGCAAATTGAAAAGAAATGGAAAGACAGTCACCCTGATTACCGGAGAAGATTAGCGGGAGTTTCCGTGAACAAAAACTTCAAGGTAGTCGCTGCAGCAGTCATTGATAATTTTTTCAAAGCCAAACTGGCTTTTTTCATGTCTGCGGCTGCATCAGTCGAAACTTTCTTGTAAAGGTTCCAGAGTTAAGAACCTTTGTATGACGACCATATTGGGCTAGTTCAGCCGCTACTGGAGAAGGTTGTTAAACCAGAAATCCTTAAGTCAACGTCATTGAAATCGCTATGCAACATTCAGCTGACTGAAGCTAATTTGCTGTTTTCAATCAAGGTCAATATAGGGTTTGCTGCAAAAGTTGCGCTGATTGAATTGAAGCTTGATCCAGCAGGCAAGGACGTTTCGAACTAGCTGTAAGGCATATTTCGTCGGGTTCTTGAAAAAGATGTTCGAACGGTTCCCCCACACTTATCCGTTTGCCAGATTTGTGACATGCCTCAATCCAGAGCTGATTGCTCACTCTCCGGATATTGCGAAAAAGAGACTGCAATTTTGTTTCTAAACGGTATAGAAAAGGGGCATATGGCTGGGTCATCTGCAGATAAAGCAAAAGACGAATATAGTCAACTGATTTGTCTTCCATCGTTCAAACATAGCATGTCGGTCTACCGTAGGACTGATCGACGTGTGGATCATTTTTTGATGACTACAATCTCTGACTCTGGAAAGGCTTTGGAGTTCCTGAAAAGCTTTTTGCAGAAAATTTTGATCTTATCTCACGGTTGCTGAACGTGGATTCTCTATCAATAAAGACTGCCTGGTTGTGAACCAACTAGGGAAAAGTTTAGTGGCACAGCGTATTGTCTATGATGTCGTGAGCAACGCGGAAGGGGTTAGTAAGGTACCAATCGACAAAAGCCTGGTGCAGTACGTCAGAAATGCACATTCCCGGTACAAGGAGGCATTAGAAGCGCAGCGCAAAAAGGAAAGCGAGAAGAAACAACAAGTTGAACGAAAACGAGAAGCAGATAAAATGATTAACGATCTGGAAAACAAAAAAGCTAAAATTCTGACAGACGCGGAAAAGGAAGTCTCTTTGCTGGACGAAAAATTGAAACAAATAAAACAATGAGCCGTTATTATTGATTTTGCAAACTTGGTTTAGAAAAATAGAATAAATAAAATAAAAATAAATATAGTTATGTGTTATTTTTTGGTTATGTAAAACTGGGAAAATCGATAAAAAAAATCGGGAAAAGCGGGAAAAAACGGGAATTCAATATATAATTTTGAGTGGCCACCCCGGATTTGTTAATGCTTGTTTCATATGACTAATGTTTCGACATTGTGTAGTACCTTGTTATTTTTACCGGGATCCCGGGATTTCCCGGTAAACAGAATATAAATTTCCCGAATTCCGGGATGCCGAAAACCTCCAGGAAATGGAAGCTCTAGCTCAATGAATTGATTAATTGACAGTATACTATCGACGAAACGCTATGATTTGTTCTGACTGTTCTAATGTGCCATTGGAGGTTAAGAATCGCGGTTTGCAGTTCCTAGGTTTTAACGAAAATTTAATATTATTATCGAGATTTTCAGCCCTGGGTTGGTTCATCTCCCGTCGTAGTAACTCAAATACCTTTTGCAGGGTGGCCACAGACTCGGGAAAATCGGGAAATGCGGGAAAAATGCGGGAATCCAAAATCATCGGGAAATATGCGGGAAAAAGTCGGGAATTTAAAAATCCATCGGGAAATTTTCTCATATGACAGGAACCATGCTCACACCTTTTTCAAATTGATGATTTGGAAAACATCTATTAACTTTTCGTAACAAGTACGCGAACGTCAACTGATTATACAAGATACGAAGAGCAGTATCGTAATTCATGTTTGTAAAAAGTCGGGTAACGTAAAGAAAGATTTCGTGTAAAATTATGTCTCTTGAAACTGATAAACACACAATTCGACGAAAGATGTGTTTGATTGAATTTATTTTCTCATCTCTTTCAACTCATTCTTATGTGCTAAAGGACGCTTGCATGTGTCGGTCCCAGGGGACAGAAATTTACATGACATTTTGGTAGTGTGCACGATTTTGATGCGCCACTGTTGCATTCATAAGACGTTGAAATAGCTGATCATTATTGTGTATCATTGTTTACATTTCAATCTATAACTCTGTGACTCTCGAGTGCCGGTGCATTAACTTTTTATGAAAATGCGAAGCAAACGGATCGTGCACAAATGGAGCACTTTTCCCAACGTTTCGCTGAGTCAGTTGCGAACATGGCAGATGCGAGCATTGGAGCTATTCGTAACACGATTTAGAAGTATGGTCTTCCTTTCAGGACAAGAAAAAAATCTGGACGTAAACCGGGTCCTATGGACCAAAACCTGGACCGGAAAATCTTAGCTTTCCCCCATGAAAAGGGTAATTTCGTTCAAGATGTGACCAAAAAGCTGGGAACTTTGGAGAGTAACATCGACCGAACAAAGCCACGAAATGAACTAAGGACTTTCAACAAGCAGAATAAGTCAAACCAGCAGCGTCTGGGCCCGTAAATTATACGATAAACTGAATTCTACGTGAAAATTGATTAGAAGACCAGGTGACCAGTTCTACACGGTCCGTGCTGGTCAAACTATTGACGAATTCAGTAAAAAGCGATGGTTCGGCAATTTGTGGAAGTGTGAGTGTGGAATGCTTTCAAATCCATTTGTTAAAACCGATACGATGACTGCTGATGTTTATTTTTGGGAATGCTTGGTGCGGTACCAGCTTCCCATGATCCGGACACATAATAATCTACCATTGTGTTGGCATCAGTGCACTACGCGTAGGACACGGTAGCCTTGTACAAAGCTAACGGAGTCAAATTCGTACACAAGGATATGAATCTTCCAAACTGTCCCAGGCAAGACGATTTAAACTTTTTGGGCTCTGACAAAGGCATATTTGCACAAACGGACAACACGGGCAACGGATTCCATTAGAACTTTTGAAAGAGTCGGGAAAAAAGGATAACAAATCATTGGCAAATAGTCAGTGCAACTAGCAGTGTTAGATCGTGCATAGACTTACGGTACAACCTATAAAAGTCAGCCGTGTTTTAATTGCTCAACCATCAACTCGATTGTAAACTAGGTGGAGCTCGTCATTGTGGATGCATCATTTGTACACAAGAACCGCAAATGATTTACTATTTTTGGTTCGATGTTTATGCTTCCAGAAACTTGAAAGATTCATGACTTATATATAGCGATTTTTGTTCTTTTTGCTAAATGCGAGACTAGTTTCGTAATACGTAAGAAGCCCGATTTTCAGCAGTTATCTATCATTTTGGTTAATTGAAACAAGTCAGAAGCATTCCAGATTGAACAATTTTCTCAAAAACTGCAACAATCAACCGTAGCAGAACTAACGAGAGTGCGAATACATGCGAATCTCTATATTATTGCAGTTCGTGGTCCTCGTCATCGTCAATAAAACACTGTGTATATCTTGCGTGATTGCTTCTGCCATCACAACCCTATTTGTATATAAGTGTATATTCATCGTATCCCGAGCAGGAGACAATAACATATGAATACCTAATTTTCATCTTGATAACTGGCCGTGATATTAAAGAGCTCAGTTTAATAGGTAAAATACCTAAGCAAAATACCTAAGAATTGCAAATAAAATATCTCTCAAATAACAAAACTTGTTATTTTGGATACCTGGGAATACCTGAGAGGTACTATTTTGGTATTGTATTACCTCAATTTAGTATTCGCATAACATTTTATGTTATTATCCTCAGGTATTTTACCTCTTAATCTGAGCTCCTAAATACCAAAGCCAGTTATCAAGTTATTCGGCCCTGCTCGGGATACGATGGGTATATATCTGCTCCTCTACTCAAATTCACCTGCCGGATATCCATGTATTGAGCTTTTGAAACCCCGTTCTTGCATAAGAATGCAAGACCTTTCTCAGCTGTTAGTGGATTCAATTTTTCTTTCCGTTTTTATTCCGAAGATTGGCCGCTGCTGTATCAAGATTTTGTGCTTATTTTTCTATCAGTTTACCAGTTTTCCGGAACCCAGCCGACGCTACGGAAGTTGCTGCAGCAAACGAGATTTCTTGGGCCGAATATTGGCTCAGAAGAGGTTCAACCTTTTTTTCCTTAATTTTCGTGTTGCGTCTTTGAACGACTTTGATGGACGGCCGGCGGATTGTGTTGACGAAGACGTAACACCGATCATAAATTCTCCATCAAGCCAAGTTTTGTTGATATTCAAGAACCGTTCGCGTTTTCATCCAGCTGCACAGCATAGTTTCTGTAACTTCAGCATCACCAGATGAAGCTTCTTATGCGCCAAATCAATGTTAAGTTTTTCTCCGGAATACATTTTCTTTACAAATTCCAGCAAATATTTTTCTTCAGCTCCCTTCATTATAAGAGATATGGGAACGGTCAGAGCAATTGCTAATAAATTGAAATTCGCTTTATTGAAATAACAATGCTTTGAAAGCACGTAACGTGACAATATTATGCCAAAAAAGCAAAGCTTGCTTTGATTTGATCCCCAATGGAATACGCTTGTAGATTTACGGCATAAAAAACGATATTTTCAACATTCTGATACAAAGCAAAATCAAAAAAGACCATTCCCAAATTTTGCCTCAATGTACTTTGAGATATACTTATTCAGCTGGTATATATAGCTATCGGTTTTACTTGCGCCTTTTTGAAATGAAGCGCTTGAATGTATGGCTTATGAAACAACAAAAATGATGATAACTTTTCACAGAAAAGTTGTACGAGTATGATGTCTTGGGAGCAAATGGATATTTTCGTAACTTCTCCGGGGGTGAGATTCGAACTCGTGACTTTGGCGTCTGAGGTATGGGTGTTAACCACTACGCCGGGGTCCCCCCTTATATTTCAAAATGTTCCATAACTTTTTGCTGTCGCTTTGATTAGGGACACAACGAGTTTGTTTAACGGATTGAGCATATTTGTTACGCGCCTCTTGTAGACTTTAGAGATCTTTAATAAAAACTTTTGAGAGATTAGCGTTAAACTAGTAAACAAACCTGCAAAATCTTGGTTTTTTTTATTAGGGCGAATCTAGCATACTCTACAAATAGTAAAATGGACAACGTAAAGAAAATTGGAATATGAATAAAGAGAAAGTAATCAAAGAGAGTCTCTCAATGTAAGATTCGCCCTAATGAAAAATAAACCTAGAATTATTCTATAGAGCAGTCATTTTTTTCTGAGTTACTCGAAGAGTTAGTAGCATCGATTTTACTCTTATTGTGCATTCAATAGATCACATATTTTTCAAAACACACCCTCCTTGGGAAACACCGCGTGTCGCACCAAAACTTCCGAACCGCGCACGCCATTATTCGCGGAAGAGAGAAGAACATAGCGTAACTACCTACCTTCTACTGCTGTATAAATAGCATTCATACCACGGTTCGTGTTAGAAGAAGCTACCTCATCGTCGCCGTTTAGCGAGTTTAGCAGGAGAGATCAGATCCTATCGCGGTTCGGTCCACCGTTGTCGTCGTCGTCGTCGAGTGCGAGCGTACGGTTCCAACTCTATGTGTGCGGGTGTGTGAACAATCGGAGAAACAGAGAGGGAGAGCGAGCACGGCCACATTTCACACATTTTTCGGGGGGCGACTATACAACACGAAACATACAAACTACAGATATGTGAAGAGAGTGTCAGCCAGCAGCAGCCGGATTCAGACTCAGACTCGAGATAGTCGGACAGTGGCAGGCAAGATAGGTGGGAATGGTTAATAACGAGCCGACGACGATAGTGAAGTGAAGTTTTCTCTCGCTTTCTGAGTTGAGGTTTTTGAGGTGTGATTTTCGAACCCGGTGAATTCGAAGTAATTTTCTGCAATATTTTAAAGCTGCCTCTGACTGGAAGGTGATTCGAGAAGAAGAAAAAAAACGACAACTAGTCGGCGGAGTGATTACGGCTCGACAGTGCTGTCAAAACACACAGTTCCCTTAGGCGGAGCATTGAATTTTGTGAAAGTGTGTACTCAGTGGGTAGCTATTTATAAAATCTGATTAGATGTTGCAGCAAAACGGAAAGAAAATCATTTCTCGAGCTTTTTTTGTGAAATCACCATCGAAAAGTGAGTGTGTTGAGTAGACGAACAGTCAGTGAGAGGGGACAACACGGCGACCCGACTGTAATAAGCGAAAAAAAAAGTTAATATTATTCTTTTCCCCGTCCGCGCTCCAGGTCTTGTCGCCATCGTTGGTGTCGTGTGCGTACGTGCGGGGGAATTTTCTGTTTTATTGTGTCTGTGAGGTTACACTTTTTTTTTCCCTGCAGTGTAGGAAAGAAAAGTGAATCGTTCGTTCGGATAAGCACAAGCAAAATAAATACATAGAAAATAAGCGAAATCACATCAGTTTTGTGTGTGATTAATAATCGGCAGAAGCAGCACAGCGAGTGAGTGTAAGGGCACATAAAACGAGTGGTGTGATAATAAGAGCAAAACCACGTGCAGTAAGAAAAAGCCAAAAGTCGTAGAGTGAGTGAGGGAACGCGAAAATAAAAAGTGCACAGCTTAGTCTGGAGAAAATAAGATTCAATAAATTATCTGCGTGATTTCGTTTCGGAGGAAGTTAAGCATCGGAGAAGGCTGTGCAGAAGAAAAAAAAAACGAGCCAAGTCTCGGATTTCCTTTTCATAGTCGACGTAGTCATCAAGAGTGTGTGCGGTGGAATCTTCTTTTGGTGCACAAAAAGGATTCCTGCCTGTGGAGGGAGGGGTGCACAAGGAGTAGGGTTACAATCAGCAACAGCAGCAACAACAATCCCAGGAACTGCAACAATAACAACAACAGCAGCACCATGGAGGCGGTTGCGAAACACGATTTTAACGCCACGGCCGACGATGAGCTGAGTTTCCGGAAGAACCAGGTTCTAAAGGTGAGTGCTGCACAATGTTATTTCAGCGAGATTTTCCGCTTAATGGGGTTCGTTAAGAGTGGTATTATGCTTATGGGAATCGGATACGGGAGGATAACGAGATGATGGGAAGTTATGGAATATTTTCAGCGTTCGAGTTATTGACTTGCGGGTGTTGATACTGCTGCCGCATTATGACGGAAAGGTTGTCTGCCATAAGAGGTGCCGATCTTCGTCGAAGAAAGAAATAGTTGAAAAAAAGATATAAGACTCCAGTTATTTGCAGAGTTTTATGTAACCAATGGTTTTAATAAGCTTGGACGTCTGGGAACGTGATAATACTGGGTAATGGTGCCGCTGATAAACTAGCTAATTAGGGACGGCGTGCTCTGCTTGATGACACTCCGGGACAATACAGTGACAATACCAGTCGAAGAACCAAGCACTGTTTGAAGGTTGCGCACGGGTTCCCTTAATTGATCGGTTCGAATGAACTTCGTTCGCCTATTAGAGCTGATCAACTAAAAGAGACGGTAATACCCGAACCAATGGCTCAATACTAGTTTGACTGGCTTTATGGCTAAACGCCTCTAAGGTCGTAATCAAACCAAGCAGATCGTCCATAGGTATGGCAAAAACCTACGATATTCATGTTTGATTCAAAATGCACTTGGAGTACTCAAGTTGCGCATTTGAAACAGAAATGTCAACAAAGGATCAATCAATTTCCAGGACATGGTCCGGAAGACTCTGTAAAATAACTATTCTTTCAGTTCTCGAATGTGACTCTTGTTGATTCCTCTGGGTATGAAACAGCCACCTCATTCAGGGTGGCCACAGAACCGGGAAAACCGGGAATTCAAAAAAAACGGGAAAACCGGGAAAAACCGGGAATTTATGTTCACATGATTGTTCATGTGTTATTATCATCGAGCTCTAGGTATTCCTTTCTTAGCGTGTTCATCTATAACGACCTGTGAAATTTTAGAGTGTGTCAATTGATTTACCTTCTATAAATATCCTGCACAGAAAAAAATCTTGTAGTATAAATTACCATTTTACCCGACTACGCCTATCTTTAAAACTACCATGAAATTTCAGTCAAATTTACTACGTTTATCTTCAAACCTTCAACGTTTGTGGTATATTTGACAGACCTTATGTTGATACCAACTCTACTATGGTTGACTTCAATCGCAGGTATGGTAAAACAAAACGCATTTATAGTCAGGTGAAAATTGTTGGTGTTTGCGCTCAATTTGACCCTCGAAATGGTAGTTTCTACTGGGGTTTTTTTTGCGTGTGGATCATTCTTGTAAGTTTGTAGCGACCAGAATTGCCACAATATTTTTCGTTCCCATCTGTAATTTTTACCAAAAAATCTTTTTATCTGTGTTTTACAGCAGAAAATCTTGGCAAGCATACATTCGAATTTAGATGGTCTTATTCAGATTGTAGAAAGTTCGCAATGAACTTTCTAAGCAAGATAAAAGCCAGCTTCCCATCTGCTTGTTTGAAACACAGCAGTTTACTCCAACAAATTTTCAAGTCATGATCTTCGATGGCCTGTATCTAATATTTTTCGTAAAAGTACGGATATTGTTTAGAAATTGAACTCCGTCAAAGTGTACAGCTTCTTGGGTTTAACACACGATGCAGTTCCTGTTGACAACTGACTAGAATGATATCCATTTGGTGGCAGATCAATGCTTTAAATCCAAGATATTTTGTATCATCTGGATTTCCTTGGATCATTTAATGCTGCATGATAAGAAACTGTAAATATCTTGCATCAACTGTTCCAGTGGCAGCTTCTTGCATGTATACGCACAAAGAACCAAAAAGTGGCAAGTACATTTGATAATTATCAAATGAGAACTGACACGTTTCAGCAGCTTTTTGACGGATTGGTCAGAACCCATCATTACCGATGCTCCATCTGATCGACAGCCAACAAGCCTTTTTTGTAATCGTGCCATCGATCTGGTATTGTTCAACAATTGCACAATATATATTGAAATGGAGTTTTCATAAGGGGACATTAGGTCGCAATCATAAACAATGGTTTCTACCGCAAATTTCTCGAGAATGCTATCTTAATCATAGGGAATTACCACGATGATTGTACAGAAGCGGAGTTCCCTTTAGAATAGAAGTTGTAGTTTACTTGAGTGAGTTTGCATATTCAATTCAATTTGCGGAAAAAGCCATTGTTTACGTTTGCGACATTGGCACTTATGAAAATTCCATGTCGGTATATAGGTTTTCGCACGGCAATATGATATTAAAGATAACCAAAAATCACTTACAAAATATTATGCTTCGAATAACAAAAATAAATACCGAGAACTTTCTTCTATTCGGCATGAATGCATGAAGATATTTCTAAATTAGAAGAACAATATTTTTATAGAAATCCATGTAGGAAATTCTGTTGAATTTTGTGGAGCAATCGATTGAGGAACTTAAAAAAAACACTGCTCCAGCGGAATACTTGAGGAAATGTTTAGAGATCTATATCTAAGAATCCTTGCAAACATTCTATACAAAACTTATAAATAATTCTACAAAACCCCTTGCAGAATATTTAACGTGAAGAATTTAATACACGAGATTATGAAACTTGTGCAAACAAAATTTCTTAAATTTCTTCAATAAATCAGGGTTTTTTCCAAGAATTAATTCAGCAATTACCTTATACCTTATTACCTTAGTTTTTAGTTCTTTCAGGTGTCTTCCAGGGATTCCTTTACAATCACCAAACTTCATAAGTTCAGGGATTTCACCATAAATGTCATCACAAGAAAGTTCAACAGAACAGCCAATGAACTGCCAGAAGAAACTGCTGAAAGAATCGCTGGAAGAATGGCTACAAACTCCTGAAGAATACCTATAGAAACGCCAAAACGAATTTCTCAAGCAATGGCTGAGAACTTTTCATAGAATCTTTGGGAAAAGTTTCTTAAAAAAAAATATAAAGAAATCATTTGGCGGTGCACGCACAAACTGACTTTCAGACTGTCATCTGTTTTCAGACTATCATCTAAATTATTTTCTTTAGCTTCATGGGCCTATAACTGAAAGCAGAATTTATTAATATTTGGGTCCTAAAATGTAGTCATTTTTATATTATAAACATCGCTTATACTGAAAATATCATTTTATTAAGCTTTGGAACTCAATTCGTTCAAATTTGTTTGCTTACTCGTTTTCTATTCGTTATTCTAGTTCATTATTACATGATCCGCGCCTTAACCGGGGAAATTTTTAACATTTGGTCCGAGAAAACCGGGAAAAAACCGGGAATTTGAAAATAAAAATTGAGTGGTCACCCTG